>JAIFAC010000025.1:302500-309224 GCA_026545765.1 Plantago major | reverse complement strand
AAATAGCAAGCAGAATTAATACAGATCAAACTTGCGGTATTAAGCATAGCAGTATTTTGTTCTTGAGACAATTGCACTTGATTGAGTTTTGAGATGAAAAGGAAGAAAATAAGGTATACAAAAATCCTCTTTCTTCTTGAATCCATCCAATCAAAATCTCCAATTCCTCAAAGGAGAATAGAAGAACTATACTTCATACAATATCTTAATTCGAATTCTATGTACGATCATTAAATCAATTATATTCTATTATAGATAGATAATATCTATAATCTAGAATATGTATCAAAAATCCTAATACCAGTATATCTCTAGATATATAGATCTTTGACTGGAGTTGACAAAATCAATAACAAGACTATTGTTTTAGGTGTGAATTAAAATGGAAATGGGTGGCCAGCGGTATAAGAATTGGTTTGGTCCTGCTATTCGAGGTTCGAATCCTTCCGTCCCAGAGCATATCCACTTTTTGTATCAAAATTTAGTTCAAATGCAGAGCTGGGAAATCGATGAAATGATTGGGCGGGTATATCTATCTCATTTTACTTATGAAAAGATTATATTGAAGCTGTTAATTAAAACTATTTGTAATGAATGTTTAGTTGATTCATAGTTTGGTTATAGTTTGTTCAACTAGCACGGAATTTTCAGTCTGTGTGCAGTGTGAATTATTCTATATCATTTCGAAGATAGGATTCAAAACGTTACTCTGTTCATATTTACAGATTCTAAATTTCTACCTTTTCATTCCTATCTATCTAAAATAGAAAAATACCCACTTCCTCTATACCAATTCATTCCAATAAATGAAGAACTCTTCCTCACGATGGAGTCGAGTGATTCAGTCAGTCAATGCCACCGTCTGAATAACTTCGTAAATATATCTTCTTCCGCCCAATTCGAAGGATCCATCAAATAGTTGCACTGCAACTGTTGCAATTAAACTTTGATCAGTAACATGGGAATCAACGTTCGCATGATTTTCATCAGTTCCGATCGCGTGTCATGATCTGAAAACAAGGAATGCCGTTTGACACTGTTAGCCAAGAATTAAATCGAATTTTAAAGAAAGGGTAGAACATCAATAAATGAAATTGACTAAAGATTTCGAAAATTATTCAATCTGAATGGCTCCCGCAACAAAAGACTGAAAATCATAGGTCACTGGAATTGTATCAAAACTTTGATTCAATTTTTTCGACAATGAAGAGGCAACTTTCTGGGGTCCTGTTCATTTCATCTTGGACGGAGTTGACCTTGAACACCAAACTTCAGTCGTTCTCAACTGTTCATAATCTTTGAAAGCGAAAGTTTTAAGAACTTCCGTCCAATCAAACGAAATTAGCACAAGTACCACCTGTATCTTCATAGTTTTCATACTCGTTTTTTCGATCTTCAATCTGACGATACAAAATCGGACATTTCCTTCAATTGCTCAGAACTCGACACCGAAAGAAATTCACTAGATGAAACATGCAACGATTTTCTCCACTTCCAGATCTTTATCATTCATCTCAAATGCACCTCCAGCCTGTCCTGCCTCATCCCCTGAGTCCCACCCTCATTCCAGACGTCCCCATCTCATCCTTTTCCTTCTAACCATCTTCCATAGACCACTGACTGCACACTCTGATAACCCCCAAACTGCATTCTCAAATTTGTCAGAGGGTTTCATTCTTCATGATTAATCTTCTCTAGAGTGGGAAAGAAGATACAACCAGAATTTCACGATCCATCTACTCATTTCCCTTTTAATTTTCATTCTCGACTTGTTAGATTCTGCTTCCAACCATGAGAAATCTTGGTGCAACCTCTCGCTATTGGCAGATGCCTTCAGACATGATTTCAACGAGTATTGAGTTCATAACGAATTTTATTCTTTTGGGTCCATCTTCATTTAATTTTTCTTTCACCTGCATGCATTGGCCTCTGGTCATGAATAATGAAATATTTTGGCAATGATTTATAACCATAATTATCGGGTTTTGCCTGACTTCTTAACAGAGTCAAATTTAGAAAATATTCTATCAATAATGCTATTAGTTGTCGATTCTTTCCCCACATCCCATTTCATCTTGGACTCTCTGCATCCAAAATTTCAGAGTGATTTCAAACTAAGAAATTGTTTCACAGCTCTGCCTTTATGTCGGAATTCTCTTTTTCATTTGAAGAAACATGTCATGTTCAGTTTTCATTCGATTTAGTCCAGAAACTGGGAGTCTCAACAAACTAATTTTACACAGGGTCGCTTGCATCCAGCACTGTTCACACGACGGCCTGTTTGACGATCCTCAACTCTGTACCTGTTTCGATCTCACGGAAATATCGGCTCAATTTCAAGATCTGCCGATTTAACGGTGTCCTTTTTTCAGTCGTACCACTTCTGGCGTAAGCTGTTGCCGCCACGTTTTCTGATTTCAATCCACCACATGTTGCTGTAGCCGGTGAACGGCGGTTCCTCATTCAGCGTTGGTACGGTTCGGTGTTGATCAGAAACCACAGATCGATTGACCTTCCGTCATGCCAGTTTCAACAACCTCCGTTCGCCGCTAATTTCAGTTGCTTGCCTGTGCGGTACCGGTTCACCGTTTCAGGTTGCTCAACTCAAACGGTTCATTCTTCATCATCTGTAGTCGATAGGCTGCATTGCATTGGGCTGAGTCATTAATCGTGCTGGGTCCTGGTATGGTTATGCATGAATCAATGCTCATAACTGCCAAGGTCGAAGCTCCAACAAGGGATGATTTGTTCTGGGTGTATGTGTTTCTTGAAACAGAATAGAGAAAATAAAGAGCAATCAACTCTTTCTGTTTCATCTCGATCAAGATAAGTGAGGCATTGCCTCATTTCGGCCTCTGTATAGTCTTGAAGACCAAATCATCAAATGCTCAAAATCAATAAATCTCAACTACTAAAATGACTACTTTCAGTGTTGGCATTCTGCAAGCCAGCAGTCAGGGGCGCCGGGCCAAACAAGCGCAGTGATTGCACCACGGCGCGGGTTCACCTGCCCTTTTTCTCCTATTTTCTTTTTTTGCAAATGTAAGAAATGATTTTCGTCTATTTCTACTTTGAACAATCAGCTCACTACATTTATTCTTTTCTACTTCTTTCTCTGCGTAGGATAATTCAGCTGTGGGTTTTTCACAATTGGGGCTCTCTCTTCACCTCCGGTGCCGTTCATAGGTTCACCCATTCCTTCATAGACGCCATTTAGTCAACGTTGATCCGCACCAACTTCTTTCTGGTTCTTCATTCGTTCGACCGTTACAGTTTTTGATAACAAACGGACCCCTGCAGGCTGCAATTTCACGTGGCCGATTCTGTTCAAGCTCATAGCACTCGCGCTCCAATTCAATTGTCTCATGCGACGCCATAGCGGTCAGGTTATCGGGTTGAAGTAGATCCTCTTTGATCATCAAAACTCTTCCCAACTGTGTATTGCTTTCTTCCAGTTTTCTGATGACGGTGATATTCAACCAATCTTCCGAATCATCATATATGATCTTCATATCCTGTGTCTCCCGTTCGTCGGGCTTTGCTCATGTAAGATCAGACGATATATTCACTATTATGGGTAACGTAGACATTCTACCGGGAATCTTTAGACCTGCTTAGCTTTCATTCCTGCTCTTCTGACCATCAACGAAATGTGACAACCTGTTCTCTTCGTTCGTTTGAACACCTTTTTTTTTTTTTTTTTTTTTTTTTTTTTTTGTTCTCCATATTGTTCAGAGTCAATGAGAAACTGTCGCCGTTTCAGAGTGATCAGTGATCGATCACTGTCACTGTCACTTCAATCACGTGCAATCATCAGCCAACTGGGCACCAGCACTCTCACCTCATAGGAACTTCTGCGGCTCAGAAACATGGCATCTCCACCAGCTCCTCTGATCACACGATGCTGTCCATAAGATCAGATTGATTTCAAATGTTCATTGTGTGCAGGTTTGCATGTGTCGCCATGTTATTAAGTATTTGATTTAAGTTCTTTCTTTCTAGTGAATACCGTCTGGTTGAAGGCACGCACACGTCCTTTCCACTTTCGAAGCCTGACTCTTCCACAATCGAATTACTTGATCCCATCCATGAGGTTCAAGAATGTTCATAATCATCCTGTCACATATCATTCACGGGTTTTGATCGATCTAACCGATTTCCTCATCTTTTCCAGTTCATTCAACGTAATTCCATCTAGTTCTATGCATGTCACCTTCAACTAGATTTCATTGAAATTATTGCCTATCTGTGTCATTATTCACGATGTCTAGCCATCAGCTAACCCAACACAGGTCGCACTGAAATATTCTGTTCAAAACAGCATCCACACACAAAAGAAAATTTCCACACTCCTGGTCTTCCCCATCTCATCTCAAATCACGAGAATAATCAGTTCGATAGAACACGGATTGAGAGATCACTGCACCACTTCTGACGCAATGTCTTTTCAAACTCTTTCGACTCTTCATCTTTAGTTTCCGGGTTCACGATCGTAACAATCGAAACTCTGGTCCATCTCATTTCTCTGCCAGACGGCTTGAACATCCGAGTTCGAATCCTATCGAGAAAGACTTTCAGTGATCGAAAACTGCACCATCTCACCATCCTGAACCTGACTCAAGATCTCACCTCATCATCTCGAGCCGGGATCCGCGGTCATGATCTACCATTGACTCGTGATCAGATCAAACCTCCTGAATGAGGCCAGATTTAATCGAGTTCATCACTACCTCTATTTTCTTGATGAATCAATCTTTTCTCGAGCGATCAGAAAGGGGTCTGATTCCGCGGAATTGATCTCAGAGTTTGTTAGAAGAATAATGATCCGGCAATTGATTCAAATCTGGTATGGGTCCATAAAATCGATTCTTTAATGTCTGGAAATTTGAAAGTCTGATCCTTCATTTGATTTCCAGAACATCTTCCGTCACTCTTTTCGGTGAGTCTTCGAACTGTATGATCAACTTCAATCAGTCAGACCGATAGTTTCTATTTTCAAATGAATCAATTCAAAGACCCTATCTGATTCTAACAACCCGATTGCCGAGTTGATCATACGGATAACTTCTAAATCCATATAGATCGATCTCGGACCTATGAATGAGGATATTCCTGAACCTCATAAGAAAAAAGGAAGTGAGTTAGACAAAAGAAAATAAACTTGGACAAAAAAAAGTGACTTGGACAGAAAGAAACAAGTGTCTTAGCCAAATCTTTCGTCGATAACCTCAGACCAATCAATCGAATATGGATCAATACGTAATCGATCGAACACTATTTGAAAACGGCTCTTCTGCTCCAGAAATGAAATCTTCCAAATGTTCCTGGAAATTCTTGCACCATTTGTGTCTATATGCATCAGGATCCCGATTCATCGATGTCTCGGTTCGAGAAATCAAAATAAGAGGATCGAACCATTTCTTCTGATAAATGTTGGTTGATCCTATATTTCATTCGAGTTCTATGATTCAGAGTATCCTTTCCTATTTGTCCTATTTGATGCCTTTGAATTCCATATTCGAAATTGTGGTCGGATCGATTCATTAAAGAATCGATTCAATACATTTTATGGACCCATAGGAACTATATTGGATTTGAATCAGATTGCGGATCAATCTATATTGATTCACTGCCTCCATTATTTTCTTCCTAGCAAATAGCACTTTTTTGGTTTTGGATCAAATCATTCCGCAGGAGATCCGGACCTTTTTCTGATCCTTCGAGAAAAGATTGATTCTCTTCAGAAAAAATAGGAGGTAGAACCAATAAAGATTTCTTTTCGATTCATCCTGGCCTCATTCAAGAATGGTTTTGATCAATCCGCAGGAATCAATAGAAAAGCAAATCCTTATGATACACCAGATCCGGCTCGGTTATTGATAGAGTGAATAGATCTGCCATTTCTGAAATCTATCTTCCGATGCAAAATCATGGTCTAACGTGTATCCTTCCCTCTTCCGGTCATGGAATAGATAAAATAAATCAAAATCGGTTCATCCTTCAGAACCCTATCACACCCAGGTCGGATGAAATAGGATTAATTGAGACCGTCTTTTGTAAATACATAATTCTCTTGAATAGATTACCCAGTTCTTTATTTTCCGATCGCCTGCAAGGGACAAAGAAAAATCTTTTGTTTCTTCAACCACCTCGGATCTCTAGTGGACCTCTCGATAGGATTCGAACTCAGATGAAGTTCGGACCATCTAGCAGAGAAAATGGAATGGATAGGAAGAAGCCCCCTCAAATAGAGATTTTTCTTTCGACCAAATTTCGATTGTTACTACGATATATAAGGACCGCTACTACAAAAAAGTATTACACCCTTGATCGTGAAATATCGATTCCTTGTTGAACCCTGTGAATTGCCGGAAACTAAGATGCGAAAAATTAGGGGTCGAAGAGTTTTAGAAAACGCTCTTGGTCGAAAAAATGTGAATGAAAGACCCTACTGAATTGCATTGCGTCCATGAATCTAAGAAATAGTGCGAATTCTTGATCTCTCTCAATATCTCTCTCAACTCAAAACTCCAGGATTTCCATTGAGACCTTTGCATGATTATACTCTCCGTGTATTGTATTGTAGGTTGGATCCGTATTATTCTACGGAATAATATAAATAACTTGATCTCTCTCAATATCTCTCTCCTCAATTTCCGTTGAGACCTTTGCATGATTATACCCTCCATGTGTTGTATGGATTTCTATAAATCCATTTGTTGGA
>JAIFAC010000025.1:0-297500 GCA_026545765.1 Plantago major | reverse complement strand
GTGTTTCAAAACCAAAGTTCTAGCACAAGAAAGTCGAAGTATATACTTTATTCGATATAAACTCTTTTTTTTTGAAGATCCACTATAATAATGAGAAATATTTCTGCATATATGCCCAAATCGGTTTCTAATATTTGAATCTGATAAATCAGCCCAAACCGGCTTACTGGTGGGATGCCCTAATAGGTTACAAAATTGCGCTTTAGCCAATGACGTAACCAGAGGCATAATAGGAATAAGGGTATCAACCTTCTTAATAGCATTATTGATTAGAAATGAATTTTCTAGAATTTGACTCCGTACCATTGCAGGATTCATTCGGGCGCTTGAAAGGTAGCCCGCAAATTCAAGGAGATGGTTGTATAATGGATTTATAGAAATCCTTCGTGGATGAAACCAGAGGGAAAAATGCCATTGCCAAAAAGTGACAAGATAACATTTCCATTTATTCATATAAAGAGACGTCCTTTTGAAGCCAGAATGCATTTTCTTTGATATCTAACATAATGCATGCAAGGTTCTTGGACCAACCAAAGGTTCACCTGACAATCCATACACTTAAGAAGGACGCTCCCCAGACATTCTTATTTTCCATAGAAATAGATTCGTTCAAGAAGAACTCCAAAAGATGTTGATTGTAAATGATAAGATTGGTTACGTAAAAATACGAAAATGGATTCGTATTCACATATATAAAATTATATAAGAATAAAAAGAATCTTTGATTTCGTTTTAAACCGGCTTTCTTTAGAGTACTAAGACTCAATACTCGTTAAGAAAGAATCGTAATAAATGCAAAGAAGGGCATCTTTTACCCAATAGCGAAGGGTTTGCACCAAGATTTCTACATGGACAGGGTAGGGATTAGGATATCTAACACAAAATCGAAATGTGAAAAATTGTCTTCTAAAAGGAAATATTGAATGAATGGATCGTAAATTCTGAGATTTGACTATCTTTTGCCTTTTCCCTTCTAGAGAAGATATTAATCGTAGAAAATGGAATTTCCACAATAAATGAAAACCCTCTGATAGGATTTGAGAATACAAATCCTTGTTGCAGCTTAAAATGGATTTTCTTCAAATCATTCGTAGAAATCAGAAAGTGGTTCTGTTTATACATTCGAGTAATTAACCGTTTCACAATCAGTAAACTGGATTTATTCTCAGAATCGATTTTCTGACAAAAAGGATCGACTCAAACTACGATCATAAGCAAATGCATAAATATACTCCTGAAAAATAAGTGGATATAGAAAGTCCTGTTGTCGAGATCTCTCTAACTGTAAATCTCTTTGGATTTCCTCCATTTGAAATTCGATTGGAATCAAAGGTAGTTTAGGGGGTTATCAAATGCTACATAGTACGATACAGTCAAAACGGGGTATTCTTTTCTACTAAGAAAAAATACCTCGAACTTATCAACAGATTCTCTGCCCTTTCTTTTTTCCATTTCATTTAGTCTATGTTATAGGATAAGAAGATGGTTAGAAATCTTTTATTTTTTAAACCTAATCGCTCTTTTGATTTCGGAAAAAATTCGTTATCAATATACTGCTTCTTTTACACACCTCCATTCCATAATATAGAATGCCAATAGTTAGGATTCAGTAAAAAAAGATAGAATCCACTCGTGGGAGAAGAAGCTCTTCCCGTATCAGGCACTAATCTACTTTTAACGTCTAATTAGATCGGGAAATTATTCCAATTAAGAACAAAAGCTGGTTGCATTTTCTTTCTAATAAAAATTGAAGCCCTGGGGCCATATCCATTTATTCATTCGACCCAACTTTCTTTTGTTCCATTCCAAGAATTTCAACAGGGTTTTCTACCGATCCTATAAAAATGAAATACGCTTGGAACTTTCCATTGATACGACATGCTATTTTTCCATCCATTCCCTTTCAGGATCAGTCGCGGTCTTCCAAACTTTTCCAATGGTATGGACGAATTCCTCCTTCATCTATATGTAAAAGATTCTAGCCGCACTTAAAAGCCGAGTACTCTACCGTTGAGTTAGCAGCGAATAAAAGCGAAATGAAAAAAAATGTAGTTTTCAACTCAGGGATGTTATAGATACACTATAAAAATCAAAAATCAATCAAGTTGAATTGAAACAAAGAGAAAGGAGATGAACTAATCAAATCATTCAACAAATAAAAAAAACAGATCATTTGAATTTGGTAAAAAAACCTATGGGACGGAAATAAATGGACCCTTCTCACTTATCAAGATGAATTATATTTGTTCGATACACTGTTGTCAATATAAAAAAATGGTGAAAAAAGAATAAACTGGAATAAAGAAAAGAAATTGCATTTTATTTGAAATAAAATTAACAATCAATAATATTCAACCTCTATTAGCACTACATATCTAATCTACATATTGTATAGATAGATACAATAAAAATCTAAATGGAAGAAAAAATCGTTGCATGATAGATGGATTTCATCAATCTAAGTGGAATAAGTAAAGTAGATTTCTTTCGGTTGGTGGAGTTCTAATGAAAACCGCACAATTGAAGGAAATGTCGATTTTTTATTTATCGTATCAAGTTTTTCGTTCTAGACCGTCAGATTCGATGGAAGCAATGATAAATAGATACGAATAGAACAGAAAAGGGGTCAAAAAACAAGTATAGAAAAACTATAGAAAATTCTATACAAGTTGGTACCCCCTTGGTATTACTTTAATTTAATTTCGTTTGATTGGACGGAAGTTCCTTAAAACTTCCGCTTTCTTTAAAAGATTATGAACAGTTACTGTGGGTTGAGCCCTATTTTGAGGAAATATAGAATAGCAGGAACATTTAAATAAGTTTGGTTCTTTATTGGATCATAAAACCCCAGTGTTCTAAGGTCTTTTCCTTCTCTGCGAGATCGAACATCAATTGCAACAATTCGATAGACGGCTCATTGGGATAGATATAGATGAACAGGACCCCCCTAGAACCGTATAAAGTTTTCTCTTCGTACGGCTCGAGAAAAAATGATTGAATTCAAAGTTTTGTCTATGTATATATACAATTCGAATATTCTAATAAATCAATGACAAAAGAACCTATAACATAAACTATACTATGATTTCAGTCTTTTTATTTGCAGGAAGAAAATAAAAAGAAACCATTCGTACTCATAACTCAAGTTAGATAATTTTCAAAGAAAATCTTTAGTCAATTTCATTTATTGAGTGGTCTTTACCCGCTTTCTTTGTCTCGTTTAAAATTCGATTTAGATTCTTGAGTTTGATCCAATTCTTGAGACTAGCGAGACAATTCAAACAGCATTTCCTTGTTTTGGATCCTTATTTTTGATTTTAAATCATTGGGTTTAGACATGACTTCGGTGCTTCTTTTCTTAATGCTTTCAAAATGGCAGCAACATACCCTTGTTGATTAAAGAATCATACGGACAGTTGATTCCCCGTGATACACTTTGAATCCAAAAGTTTGATCAATTGCAACAAGTTTTTTGAATTGCAAACTTGTTTGAATTGGATCCTTCAGATTTGGATATATTATATGGAAGAAGATATATTTACGAAGTTGTTCGGATTGATTGGCATTAACCCTAGATTCTTGACCCCGAAAAGAACTGAATCCTTTTCTACTCGAGCTCCATCGTGAACTATTAACAACTCCCCCAAAGGAAGGGTTCTTATGTAAAAACAATGTCGAGACAAGAGCACCTTCATCATTTATTACTAGATAAATGGAAAATGGTGGATGAAAAAATCCACAAAGGATCATATCCTTCAAGTCACGTTGCTTTCTACCACATCGTTTCAAACGAAGTTTTACCATAACATTCCTCTTATTTGGAACTGAATTGATTCAATCGTGGAATCATGAATAGTCATTAGTTGAGTTGTACATAGCCGTCGTACTCTAGATCTTATATTTTCTATGTATGTGTAACTTCTATATAGGAGATATGTGTAATATGGGTAGTGGAATTATTTTTCTGAAAAAGTCTTAGCATGACAGCAACTTTAACATACCTAAATCTATTTTAGATAAAATAGAATAGAAAGGAGTAGAAATTTAGAATCTATAAATATAAACAAATAACGTTTTGAATCTTCATCTTCAAGTGATTGATATAGAATAGATTCCACCTTTTCTACTTTTGAATCCTAGAAATTCCATTCTTGTGATTGAACTAAAACGACACGTACCATATAACCAAAACCCTATAGATAAGCTAAACATTTCTTCATTTTAAATGGATTTTGGTTAACATATTTTCAATACTAATCTTTTCATAAAGTGCAAAAAATAGGGGATAAGATAATCAACCCCCCCCCCAATCATTTGATCGATTTCCAACTCTGCATTTGAACTAAACACGAAATACCAAAAAATGGATATGCTCTGGGACGGAAGGATTCGAACCTCCGAATAGCGGGACCAAAACCCGTTGCCTTACCACTTGGCCACGCCCATTTCCATTTAAATTCACACTAAAAACAATAGTCTTGTTATTGATTTTTGTCAACTCCAGTCCAAAGATCTATATATCTATAGAATATACTGGTATTAGGATTTTGATACATATTATTCTAGATTATAGATATTATCTATCTATAATAGAATATAATTGAATTTATTGATCATTACATAGAATTCAATTAAGATATTGTATGAAAGTATGATTCCTTCTATTCTCCTTTGAGAATTGGAGGATTTTTGATTGGATGGATTTCAAGAAAAAGAAAGAAGGATTTTTTGTATACCTTACCGACTTTCTTCCTTTTTCCGTATCTCAAAAACTCAATCAAATTGCAATTATCTCCAAGAACAAAATGTCTGCTATGCTTAATACCGCAAGTTTGATCTGTATTAATTCTGCCCTTTATTTGAGTCCTTTTTTCTTCTTCGGCAAATTGCCTGAAGCCTATGCTTTTTTGAATCCAATCGTAGATATTATGCCAGTCATCCCTTTGTTTTTTTTGCTCTTAGCTTTTGTTTGGCAAGCTGCTGTAAGTTTTCGATGAAATCTTTAATAAAAATATCCTAGAAAATGAATGCATGATTTTTCGCGAAAAATTGCTAACAACTGCAAAAATCAGATAGTCTGAACCTTAGATTCGGACACTAAAATTATTGGATAGTCGCCAAAACTCTGGTTTACCCGTATTTCCTCATTTTAAATCCTTTATTCATTCCAGGGAAAGACCCTAACCCCATTAGGGTCTCCCACAACATCTAATTTGAATAGGAAAGTATTTTTTTAATGAAAAAAAAAATACGATTTCTTGGTTTCAAAATATGTGGTAGAAAAATGGAAGATCTATTCTCTTTTTTTTTTCAAAAAAACTATCTTGGAGATTGTGCAATGCTTACTCTGAAACTCTTTGTTTATACCGTAGTGATCTTTTTTGTCTCTCTCTTTATTTTTGGATTCCTATCTAATGATCCGGGACGAAATCCGGGACGTGAAGAATAAAATCAAAAGTTTTTTTCTTGGTTTATTTTCGAATTTTAGCAGGATTTTATCTATTCCATTACTCCACACGTTTAACTAAGATTTCAAAAACGAAAAAAAAATAAATCAAGTCATCAACGGAAACGGAAAGAGAGGGATTCGAACCCTCGGTACGAATAACTCGTACAACGGATTAGCAATCCGACGCTTTGAATCCACTCAGCCATCTCCCCAAATTAACAAGATAATTACTACGTTACACATAATGTAACGAGTCCGTCCTTTTTTCTCGCCTTTCTCTATTCTATTATATATATATAGAGAGAGATCTACAAATCAGGAATTAGATATATATAGAGAGGGAGATCTACAAATCCGGAATTTCCCTTATCTACAGGAGGGGCTCGAGCGCGCCTTTGTTTTGTGTTCATTTTGTTCGAAAGGCCCTTCCCTTTCTGATGGCCCGGCTGGATACTGACCAGACCGGGCCCTTTTTTTGTTCCAACAAATTGGAAATAAAGAATTTTTCTCTTACATATGATTTGAAAATTTTATTCAATTTATTCAATTGAATCTTTTAGCTTAAAGCAAGAACAATAAAGAAGAAAACCTATTTACATTCTTTATTATTGTTCGATTTTCATTTTCAGAACTAAAAAAAACATTGTTGAGTCTTCCACAATTCATTTTTTAGTGTTTTTTAGTGATTCGTATCTATTAAAACTTAGTCCATTTTGATCTCCCCTCGACAAAGCTCAACACTCTTGTTTTTTTTGATGATTCTTTGACGATCCGTTCGAAATTCTCTTGGTCGACAAAAGGTCCGTTTGTATACAATAATCATATTGTAGCGGGTATAGTTTAGTGGTAAAAGTGTGACTCGTTCTATTAACCCTTTAAAAGTTAAAGGGTCTTTCGGTTTTATTCCATATTCCGATCAAAAACTTTATTTCTTAAAGTTATAGAATCATTTAAATCTCAATAAGAAATTCGAGAAAAAGTACACATTCTCGTAATTTGTATCCACGAGTTTCTTTTTATTTATAAAGGAAAGGTTGGATGATGAAATTGCGAAACAGAATTTTCAGTTGGATCTAGACTTCCAATCGAATAAGTATGAGTAAAGGATCCATGGATCAAGCTAGAAAGTCAATTTCTAATCGTAACTAAATCTTCCCTTTTCTTTTCTTAAAGAAATAAACGGAAGCAAAATAGCTACTCAACGATGACTTTGGTTTACTAGAGGCATCGGCATATTGTTTTAGCTCGGTGGAAAACAAAACCCTTTTCCTTAGGATCCTTTCAAATATAAATAGAGACAGAAGGAACTAGAAGGATTGTTAGAATTCCCTTCTTCTAGAAGGATCATCTAGAAAGCGATTCATTTTGTTTGTATTCGGGCAAAAAGCTGACGTAGGTGTTATGGGTATAATTTTGTTCACATCTTACATCTAAGAATTTACTCATTTTCCATTTCCATAAAGGAGCCGAATGAAACAAAAGTTTCATGTTCGGTTTTGAATTAGAGACGTCCAAAAGGCTGAATTGACGTCGACTATAACCCTAACCTTCAAGCTAACGATGCGGGTTCGATTCCCGCTACCCGCTTATTTTCCCCTTTTCCAAATATTCTGTCAGAGCTTCTATTCATTTCATATAACTATATAGATAATATAGTTATGATTCGGATTAATGAATCATTGAATATAGAATTCCAAAAATTTTCTCATATACAATCCTATTCTTTGTTTTCAATCAAACAAGAATAGGAAAAAATCTGAATGAATGGCGTCCATTGTCTAATGGATAGGACAGAGGTCTTCTAAACCTTTGGTATAGGTTCAAATCCTATTGGACGCAATTTTTTTCCATCTATTTTGTATTTCCATAGTAAGAAATGCTTTTTGCACAATTGGAATCCGAGACGCTTGACTTCTTGGTTAAGATAAAAGTGAGTAATTTATTTAGGCTTGTTCCTGAAGTAGAAAGCGGTCCGTTTGTTCCTGAATGGCTTCTTTCAAAATGGCTTGTGCTTCCTCCGTAAATGTCTTAGTAGAAGATATGATTTCTTGGAACTCAGGCTTATTGGTTTTTAAGTAAGTACGTAATTCAACAAGAAATTTCCTTACCTGTCCAATTTCTAATGAATCAAGATACCCATTTGTTCCGGTAAAAATAGTGATTACCTGTTCTTCTACTGCGAGAGTGGCTGATTGGGATTGTTTAAGTAATTCACGTAATCGTTGACCTCTTGCCAATTGATTCTGGGTGGCTTTATCAAGATCTGACGCAAATTGTGCAAAGGCTTCTAATTCTACAAATTGCGCCAGTTCCAATTTTAATTTTCCAGCTACTTGTTTCATGGCTTTAATTTGAGCCGCAGACCCCACTCTGGAAACGGAGATACCCACATTAATAGCAGGTCTGATTCCAGCATTGAATAGATCAGCGGATAAAAAGATTTGTCCATCCGTAATGGAAATTACATTAGTAGGAATATAAGCGGAAACATCTCCCGATTGAGTTTCAACTATTGGTAAGGCGGTCATACTTCCTTCACCTAAACTAGAACTTAATTTAGCAGCTCTTTCCAAAAGTCTTGAATGCAAATAAAAAACATCCCCTGGATAAGCTTCGCGACCTGGCGGTCTTCGTAATAGAAGAGACATTTGGCGATAAGCTTGGTCTTGTTTGGAGGGATCATCATAAATGATTAAAGTGTGTTGTTTACGGTACATAAAATACTCAGCCAAAGCGGCTCCTGTATAAGGAGCGAGATATTGTAATGTAGCAGGGGAATCCGCCATTTCGGCTACCACAATAGTATATTCCATAGCTCCCCTTTCTTGTAAAGTATTTACTACCTGAGCGACAGAAGATGCCCTTTGCCCAATAGCTACATAAACACATATTACATTTTGACCTTGTTGGTTGAGAATCGTATCTGTAGCTACTGCTGTCTTACCGGTCTGTCTGTCCCCAATAATTAATTCTCGCTGACCGCGTCCTATAGGGATCATCGGATCGATCGCAATAAGCCCGGTTTGAAGAGGCTCATATACGGAACGTCGTGAAATAAGACCAGGAGCCGGAGATTCAATTAATCGAGATTCAGAAGCCGAAATTTCACCCTACCATCAATAGGTTTAGCCAAGGCATTTATAACACGACCCAAATAAGCCTCACTCACCGGTATCTGCGCAATTCTTCCTGTTGCTTTTACAGAACTTCCTTCTTGTATCATCAACCCATCACCCATTAATACAACACCGACATTAGTTGATTCCAAATTCAGAGCAATACCTACTGTACCTTCTTCAAATTCAACTAATTCACCAGCCATTACTTCATCAAGACCATGAATACGAGCAATACCATCGCCCACTTGAAGTACGGTACCGGTATTTACAATCTTGACTTCTCTATTATATTGTTCAATACGTTCACGGATAATATTACTAATTTCGTCTGCTCGGAGGTTACCATGAGTTTTCTTCATTTTTTTGAAAAGAAAAAATAATGCCTAGAGTAGAAAGACTAATCTGTTATTTCTTTCATCGCCCCCAACATGCCAATATTGGTACTAATTGTACGGAAATGTAATTCGTTGTTCAAAGAACTATTCAGAGTTCCTAGAGCTCCTCGTAAGGCTTGTTGGAAAACCCGTTGTCGGACTTGATTAATCGCCTTTTGCTGTTCAAACTGAATCGTTTCGTTTTGGAATTGTCTAATTGTTCCAAAGTCTTATAAGTTGAATTAATCAAATTCCGTTTTCTTGCTCTATCTCAGAATATCCATTCACCCGAAACTGATCTGCTTCCATTTCGGCTTTCCGTAAGCGAGTCCGAGCTTTTCCAGTTGTTCAATGGCTCCCCCACGCAGTTCTTCTGAATTTCGAATAGTATTCAAAATCCTCTGTTTTCGATTATCTAATAAATCACTTAATGAAAGTAGATTACCTTTTCGTTCATTTTAAAACTTCCATAATCCCTTCCCGAACCAAACATGAATCTTTCCATTCATTTGGCTCTCACGCTCAATTACTTAGGATAAATTCTCATAGCTTTTTATGAATGTAATGAGCCTATCCTCCTTCTTTATTCCTAGTCAAAAATTTGAAAAAAAAACAAATCTAATGCCAAACCAAAATACGTGGGGGTCTCTTCTGACAAAATACAAAACATGGAATTTTGAGCAAAGTTGTTTCTTTTTTCTTCAGTTCAAATCAAAATTCTTCTTACTTATATACATTATATACATAAGGCATAGGTCGTCGATTCAGCAAATGTCCATTTTCTTTTTCAAATAGATAGGTAGCTCAAATCATTTTATCGAGATGAGTGTTCTATATCGATAAAGGTTTCTTTATCTTTCAAAGAAAAACCGCCTCTCTATTAACATACTCTATTAACATAGTGGTAGAAAGAGTACCATACTGCCGCGCGTCTAGACTTCAAACAGTTTGTTTTAACCATCTTAACAGCCCCTTCTTGGTTGTTAGAGAATCAAAGTCAATTTGCCAATGAATCACGAAATGCTGTGGTTCTTACATAGAATTTCTTAAGAAGTAATTCGCGAGATCATGTACCCTCCTTTCCGAGTTATAGTGGAAAAGGTACAGCTGGTTGGATCCAGCTTATTCTTGAAATAAACAACTCACACACTCCTTTCCAAAAAGATCAATACACCAATCACTACACTTAGATTTATTGGATTTGTTGCTAAAATATCGGTATTCAATCCGAAACTCCCAGCAGGCGGCCAGTGGCCCAAAGAAAGGAAAGAATCAGTTACATTTTCATATAATCTCCTCTTATAGATAGACTAAAAATCGATCAGAGTTATTTTTGATCACCTTGCGCCTCTGTTTTATTTATTCTTTTCTTTTTTGAAATCGAGTCAAAAAATACTAGAGTTATAAAGTATGAACTATCCCTTGATTGTTGCAAGACCTGAAAAGGAATTTCCTTTGGACTACGGACGGGAAGGATGAAAGTGAGTAGGTCTGCTAATTCCTCATCTGCAAATCAACCCTTCCAGTAGGTTATTTTATCAACGAATAAGGAATTGTATGAGTGAAATTTGGATCTAATTTGAAAAGCAAAGGACAGGTCCAGGGCAATAAAATAGGTATTTTTTTATTTGTAAAATTAAACAAAAGGATTCGCAAATAAAAGTGCTAATGCTACAACCAATCCATAAATGGTTAAAGCTTCCATAAAAGCTAGACTAAGCAATAGAGTACCTCGTATTTTTCCCTCTGCCTCAGGCTGTCTCGCGATACCCTCTACAGCTTGACCTGCAGCAGTCCCTTGACCAACGCCAGGTCCAATAGAAGCAAGCCCTACGGCCAATCCAGCAGCAATAACGGAAGCGGCAGAAATCAGTGGATTCATGATAAGTTCCTCATACCAACAAAAAGAAATAGTTAATGATACAATCAATCAATGAATTATGACTTAATTATTCCATTGATAGGATTCATCCGGTCGAAGTAACTACGAACTTCAATTTAAGTAATACTATTCTATTATTGAATTGTCAAATCTCCTTCTATTTCTCTTTTTTTGTTTCTATCCACAGAGTTTTGGGATATCCATTCAACTTTCGTTCTTACCTTTCTTGGTTCCGAACTATTATTTCAATTTTTCAATTTATTTATCTTTATTTTATCTGTTTATTCAGCCAATTCACAGCTACAACAGTATGAAAGGATACTTCGACCGGAACCCACAAGTAGACAAGTAGTAGGTCAATCTTTAATTTCTAGATAACTAGTCAATATCTACTATCACATATACATGTCTTTCTTATCTAATGTAAACCATTCGTTTCGATCGGATTCGAGAATCAATCCATTTTTTTTAGTAATCCCCTTTTTTGTAACTTTTTTTCTACCTTCCATTTTCTTTATCATTATTTTATTTTAACCAACTACAGAAAAAAAAAGATTCGCGCGAATTATTCCGTAGAAATCTCATTATTTCCTTGATCTAAGTTCATGCAATTTGGTTTATTATTTAGTAATTCTTTTGGTCAATTGTGAAAATCTACTGTAAAGTAGAATCAAAGTCGACTCGTATTTCCTGTTTTTTAGTTAATTACATTTTATCACACGGCATAAAGGGTAATATCTTCTATTCAAAATTCTTATTTGATTTGAATAAGAAGGTTGGCTGACCAATAGAATAGAAGGTGAATATTCGTCGAGGAAAGGAGAGTTTTGGGAAAAATATCTGTTAGATCTCTTTCCCCCTTTTTGAACTCTCTAATTAATATCGAAATTTTTGATTTTTTTGTTCTTAATTTGATCTATTTCTATTCCTTAAGTCAATCATCTTGAACCGCACATACATTGCTTTGCGATAAGCTAAAAAAAAAAAAGACTATTTCAATGATGGCCCTCCATGGATTCGCCTATATAAGCGGCGGCTAAAGTTGCAAAATAAGAGCTTGAATACCACTTGTAAATAATCCAAGGAACATGACAGGGATAGGAACCACTAAAGGTACTAAAGAAACAAGAACAACAACGACTAATTCATCCGCTAAGATATTCCCGAAAAGTCGAAAACTGAGTGATAGGGTTTTGTGAAATCTTCTAAGATGTTAATGGGTAAAAGGATTGGGGTTGGTTGAATATATTTCCCGAAATAACTGAATCCCCTTTTGGAAAGACCTGCATAGAAATAGGCCGCTGACGTGAGTAAAGCCAAAGCAACTGTAGTATTTATATCATTCGTAGGTGCGGCCAACTCTCCATGAGGTAATTCTATGATTTTCCAAGGTAAAAGAGCTCTGACCAATTCGAAACAAAATAAATAGAAACAAGGTTCCAATAAAAAGGAACCCAAGGGCCGTATTCTTCTCAATTTGAGTTTTACTCACATCTCGAATGAACTCAAGAACATATTCGAAGAAATTCTGACCCCCAGTCGGAATGGTTTGTGGGTTCCGAACAGCTATAGTAGCTGAACCTAATAAGATAGCAATTACAACCCAAGAGGTAATAAGTACTTGTCCGTGGACGTGAAATCCCCTATTTTCCAATAGAAATGTTGACCTACTTCCACCGGATATCTCGTATAAGCCTTTTAGTGTGTTGATGGAACATGATAGCACATCCATATTGCCCTCTGAAAAAATCGAACTTTAAACAAAATTATTTTGATTCAACCATCTCTTTATCTACTGGAATGGGGTATTTCGAATACCAACTGATAGTTTGAATACTAACTAATTCCATAGTATTCCCAGTTTTTTTATCTATTTTTAGAAATTCATAAAAAATAATCGATTCTATAAATCTATTGTATTTTCGAAGTAAAACTTATTGATTTTATCTTATTATTAATCAAGGATTTCTTCTATAGCTAGAACTAGAACGACCCTCACAAATCGCAAATACTAATTTGTTAAGAATTAATCGGATTGAGGATATAGCGTCATCATTCGCCGGAATTGAAATATCTGCAAGATCGGGATCACAATTTGTATCGATTAAACAAATTGTTGGAATTCCTAAAGTGATACACTCCCGCAGGGCGGTATATTCTTCATGCTGATCGACGATGATCACAATATCAGGTAATCCTGTCATATATTTAATCCCTTGAATGGGTTTGTAAGCGAAATAGTTGTCTTTTCAACATAGCCGCATCTCTTTTAGGAAGACGGTTGAGTCTTCCCGTTTTTATTTCATTCTCAAGTCCCTGAACTTATGAAGTCTCGTTTCTGTAGTGGACCAATTCGTTAACATACCGCCGAGCCATTTTTAGTAACACAATGACACCGGGCCCTTATTGCAGCCCATGCTACTAAATCAGCTGCTTTTTTTGGTCCCAACAATTAAAATTGTTTTCCCCTACTTGCTGCACCAAAACCAAATCACAGGCTTCAGATAAAAACGAGCAGTTCTAGTAAGATTTGTAATATGAATACCTTTACGCTTTGCCGAGATATAAGGTGCCATTTTAGGATTCCATTTCCTAGGCTCATGGCCCAAATGAACCCCTACCCCAGCATCTCTTCCAAGTTGATGTTCCAATATCTTCTGGTCATTTCTCCCCACCCCCGCTTTTTCCAAAAGGCGACGGGAACCCTGAACGGAAATAAAGAATTGTTCCGATGGAACCTTCACGTCTATCGTAGATTGGCATAGATATATGAATAAGCCATTAGTCTTTTCTATTCCTTATTTTTTATACCAACCTAAATGACTGTCCCAAATACCGATAGTAAAGTAAAAAAAAAAAGATGAATCCGCCTTTAGGAATCATTAAATCCCATAAAGTTCTGATGTATCATCCAAATTCTTTGAAAGAAAAGAATCAACCCACTTTCGGTAGTGAAACAAAATATCTCCCATTTCCCCTCGAATAGATTGTTTTCTTTTGTTTCCAAAGGGCTCTTTTTTGTTGTTTTGACGGGGCACTAATCCCTTCAATCCGGTCCCGGCAGGTATCATACCCCAAAAACAACGTTCTCTTTCAATCCTTTTAACCAATCGACTCGACCCCGGAGGCTGCTTTTACTAAAACCCGAGCCGTTTCTTGAAAACTCGCTTCAGATATGAAACTTTGAGTATAGAGAGCTGCTCGAATTATTACCAATAAGGTGGCTCGGTAACAAACTGCTTCTTCAATGCGCCCCACTCGTTCCGCTCGCAACAATCCAACTAGTTCTCCGGGCGAAAAAACATTAGACATTCCATCTTCTGAAATCAAGACTTTTGATGTTATTTGACGTACAATAATTTCTATATGCCTATTATGAATCTGTACCCCTGGGATCGATAAACCTTTTGGATCTTATTAACCAAAGAGATACGGCTTTGGACTATAGTTAGCTCAGCACCAATCAAGAATGCCCATGGCATTCCAAGAATTCTTGGTATACGTTCATTCCAACGCTCAACCCTCTTTTCTAGATTCATCGATATTGAATCAATCGAACGCACTTCTAACACCTGTTCTACTTTTGGAAGCCCTTGGGTTATATCACCAGATCTTGATTTTCATATATAAATGTAATGAAAGTATCACCTTCGTGCAGGATTTGCCCATAATGGCCATGAACAGTTGCTCCCGGAGTGGCCAAATAAGGCTTAGCTGATCGTATTACTACAGAGTCAACTTGAACAAGTATAACTTGACCTGATTTTAAGCGCGGTGCATTTTTTGTTCTACATATATTTTCACAAATCAACTGCCCAAGACTCATTATTGTAGATGTTTCTTCACAATAATTAGGATCGAGCAAATACCAATTCCAATTTAAAGAATGGTACTGAATGGATCAGGGTTATCAATTTTCGCATTTTCATCCTGTAAATTGTATTTACGTAATGGAAATGTCTTTTCAAATTTTCAACGTTATTTAGCAAGATTGGATTATGAGTTATTAAATGGAAAAATGTATAAAGATTCGCAATTTGAAAAGTGGTTCCTAAAGGCCCCAGCGAATTCGTAATTGGAATTCGAGGATCTTTTGGAATTGGAATTGATTCTTTTATCCCGTTGTAATAGTTTACATCGTTGAATCGACCCACCCGAAAACAATTGGATGATGACAAAATGATCGACGACTCGAGTCCCGTATTTTGATTCAACAACATATGAATAGTTCTTTGATTGGGATCTGAGGTTTGTTGAATTCTTGTCTCGGAATAAATCGAAGAAAACGGATTGATATTTGTGCAATCTGATGCATTTCTATTAGTAGAGGGCAAGCCAGAGACTGATGTAGCATTCCTTTTTCCGATATATGAACTAGGGGGTTTTACCAAATCGATTCTTAGGAAATGTCGAATTAAACCGTTTGTCGTTATTTCAACAAAGGAAGCACGGGCTTCTTGACTCGAAGAATTTTTTTTGTCTTCGTCCCAATTCAATACTAAACAAGTCCGAACTAATTGAATATTTGTATCAGAAATTCCTCGAATTAGTTTACCATTTCCATAAAGGATATAATTGACAACGCGAAGTTGCACATTATCCCATTGCTGCAAAAGATCCGGGGGGAAAAGCGCTGCTAAATTTATACCGTCCGTTATTTCATATGTTACGACAGGACGAACCAAAGCAAAATACTTTTTCTTGCTAGGTGTGATCCGTTGCACATAGATAATATTTGTCGATTTTTTAGATTCCTTGGAATTTGTTTTTCTTTCTCCTGGTGGTATCAAAGCGCCCTATGTCAGGATATCTTATCCGTCTCTCTGGGAAAATGGATATCTCCAGAAAATATTTTAAGTTCAATTCTTTTTTTTTTTCTCTCCACTCGGACTAACCCGCCCACTCGGCTTCTTATATTTAAAGTAATTTGTGTATCTACCCCAACAATACTATTGTTCCGTACCATTATGAAAGAAGATCCGGGTAAGATATGCACTTCCTCGGAATGAAAAAAACCGATCTACTTTCATTTGGTATTTGGCTTGCCTCCTCGATACTCAATGAAATCCTCTTTTTTGACGATTGAATGCATTTCTAGAGTTCCATATTTAGTAATGCCCGAGCTCTTTCTTCTGTATCGCGGATCGTCGAAATATCCAAGAATACTATTTCTACGAAAAATTGCATTGATGGGTATTTTAATCAAAATACCCGAAGGGGGCCTTAATTCGTTCTCGCGTTTTTGAAGGAGTTGGAGTAAACTGGGTTGGAGTGAAATGATGAATCTATTTTTTCGCCTCTTTGAGAATAAATCCGAATTCTGGTAGAGAGTAGTCGGATCTATGAGATTACAAGGACAGTACATAGAATTCGACTAAGGTCTGAATAATCAGGAATCCTACCTTCTTTTTATCCGAACAATCCGAAGTAAAGAAGTTTTCTTCAACGGATCATGCAGTCTTGAGAGATTAAGTAGATCTTTTCTTGACAGAATGAGAATGCGCACTTATTTGATCTTGATCCTTGTGGAGTGAAAGTGAGACCAGACTCGATCTGCACGGCTCTCTAATAATATCCATAAATGACTTGTTTTGGTAATAGATGAACATTCCGTATGTAAATTCAGGTGCATGATACACATCAGTGCTCCAGTGCATCTCTCCGTCTGAGTCAGAATAAATATGTTTTCGAACCTTCTCTTTAAAATTCAAAGTGAATGTTCCCTTGAATCTCAGCAATCACCTGTTCTGATTCTACATATTGATTGTTTTGAACTAAAAGAAAACTTTGGGGTGGAATTTTGACATTATGTCGAAGATCTTCACTCTCAATAGTTACATACAAGTCTATAGAACATAGAAATGCAGGATGTCCGTGGCGTGTACGCGTCGGATGAACCAAACCCTCATTGAATTTGATTTTTCCATTCGAGGGAGATCGCACATGTTCTGCAGTACCCCCCGTGAATACTCCGCCGGTATGAAAAGTTCTTAATGTTAATTGAGTACCTGGTTCTCCAATCGATTGGCCTGCAATAATACCTACAGCCTCTCCCAATTCAACGAGGTCGCCATGAGCAGGACTCCGGCCATAACATAATTGACAGATCCAAGACGAACTCCTACAAGTAAAAGGAGTTCGAAGAGCTAATAGTTGGGCTCGAAGGGTTATGAATCGATTTACAAGTCCAATCCCAATGTCTTGATTTCAGTGGCAATACATCGCGTACCCATATATATATTATCGGCCAATACACGACCGATTAATGTTTGGATCAAAATCCTTTCTGGCATCATCCCATTCTGAGTACTCACAGAAATACCACGCATGGTGCTGCAATCCGTTCGACGTACAACAATGTGTTGAACTACTTCAACAAGTCTTCGCGTGAGATATCCAGCATCAGATGTTCGTACAGCAGTATCCACAACCCCTTTACGGGCTCCGTAGCAAGAAATTATATATTCGGTTAAAGAAAGCCCCTCGCGTAAATTGCTTTGAATCGGTAAATCAATCATTTGCCCCTGAGGGTCCGACATTAATCCCGCATACCTACTAATTGATGGACCTGAGATGCATTTCCTCTAGCTCCCGAAAAAGACATTATATGAACTGGATTAAAGTGGTCAGTCATCCTAAAATTAGGATTCATTTCTTGTCGCAAATATTAAATTGTGGCGTACCATATTTCAATTGATTTTCGTAATTTTTCTACCGCGTGTACATTCCCATAATGATGATGTTTTCCAAAATCAAACTTTGTTGTTCAGCGTCTTGAACTAGCCATCTCTTCGAGGTATTGTTAAAAGATCATCAATTCCTAATGAAATGGATGTAGAAGTAGCTTGTTGAAAACCCAGAGTCTTTACTTGATCCAGGATGTGTGATGTATATGCCATTCCGAAGTGATCTATTAATTGACTAATAAGGCCTTTTATGGCAGTGCCGTTTATCACTTTATTGTGAAATACCAGATTGGCACGTTCTGCCACAAGTACCTCCCTATTCTGCTGAGTCGGATTCCACAATGGGGTTTGAGTTAGTGGTTGGAAAACTTCCTTTTCTCGATCTTGATTCGTGTATCAATTCTGTAACTACAGGCCCAGTTGAAATATTATAACGACAATAAAATTCTTACGTTTCCACACCAAAGTGGGTGTTCCACAACTATCTTTGTTTTCCTTTCCATTATGCCTGTTGGTGTTCCACAACTATCTTTCCTAATTCCTGGAACAAAGGAAAAAGAAGAAGAAGACAAGAAGGATGACTCTTGGGTTGACCTATAGTGCGACTTGTATGAAATAAATAAAGAAATCTGAATTCGTATCTGAATTCGTACTAGTCTCGAAGATTTACTTAGCCTGGTTAGGTACCAGACGAACGGGCCTGAGAAAACCCTGTATGGCTTCTTCGATTTCTCGATAAAGAAATATGACCAACAGTGGTTCGAATGTATAGAAAAGAATTTCTTTTTAGACTTCTGACTATTAGATAGTGTCCATAAATCTCATAATAAGTGCCTAAGTTCATAGTGAACTTCGATAGGAGTTTCACTTGAAGAAATAATGCGTTGATCTAATCATACCGGAGCCACAAAGGACTAGCTAAATGGATTCGTTTCTGCCGATAAGCTCCAATTACATCATACGAATTAGAAAAAAAAGGCTCTTTCGTATAGTTAGGGTTCTTATTGTCACTTCTTTTATTTTGATAGTTTAGTCGATTCCATGGATTATACCTATTTACACAAATACCTCGACGATTCCAGCTCGTTAATACATAGAGTCCAATAAGCATATCTTGCGTTGGTACGGAAATGGGATCGCCTATAGCTGGAGACAAAAGATTCATCTGAGAAAACATAAGTAAACGGGCCTCCTTGAGCCTCCAAAGATAAAGGTACATGAACAGCCATTTGATCCCCATAAAAATCTGCATTGAATCCCTTACAAACTAATGGGTGTAAACAAATAGCACGCCCTTCCACTAAAACGGGCTGGAATGCCTGTATGCCTAATTTATGCAGGGTGGGTGCTCTATTCAGCAATACAGGATGCCCCTGCATAACTTCTTGAAGTATTTCCCATACAATAGGTTCTTTTCCCGAATTTGACTCTTAGCAACTCCTATGTTCGAAGCAAGATGTTGTCTAATTAGACCACGAATTACAAATGTCTGGAAAAGCTCGATTGCGATTTCGTGGGGTAATCCACATTGATGTAATGAAAGCGAAGGACCTACGACAATGACGGAACGACCTGAATAATCGACCCGTTTGCCAAGCAGAGTCTCGCGAAATCTTCCCTCTTTGCCTTCAATTACATCGGAAAATGACTTGTAAACTTGATTATGACTGTTCCTCATCGGTTGCCCCAGGATTCCATTATCAAGAAGTGTATCCACGGCTTCTTGGACTAATTTCTCCTGACACATTATTAATTCGCCAGGCGTAAACCTACTTGTTGTTAATAGATCGGTAAGAGTATTGTTTCGATAGATAACTCTTCGATAGAGTTCATTAATATCCGAGCTCATTAATTAAAACCCATCTATCTGAAAAATGGGTCTTAACTCAGGAGGAAGGACTGGTAATAAACACAAAACCATCCATTCTGGTTCTATATTGGTTTGAATAAAATGCTTAGCTAATTCCATGCGTCTAACCAAAAATCCCTTCTTCTTCCAACCTTTTGATCTTCCCATTCATTTCCTGTGGGTCCTTCTTCCCCTAATACTTTCCATTCTACCAAAGAATTATCTAGAATAATTCGTAAATCTAGATCGGCTAATTGTTCTTGAATAGCCCCCGCACCGGTAGAGATTTCTCGATTTCGAAATGTATCAAAGCCTCGGGTAGTAAAAAAAAGAGGAATGCTGTATTTCCAAGATTGTATTTCATATTCGAATAAACCTCGTAATCGCAAGAAAGTGGGTTTTTTCGTTATGGGCCTAGCAAAAGAAAAATTGGGATAGGATCCTATAAGATCTCCCCCCTTCAAAATCGGACGTGAAAGTTTCCTTTCATCCGGCTCAAGTAGTTACACTAACTCTAAAGAAAGGAGTTCTCGCTTTCAAATTCTAGAAAACCCCCAAACAAAAAGATCTACTCCGTACTCAAGTTCCCAGTGAAGACCAAGCAAGCTTTCATGGATTCCGCCTTCTTTTTCTTTTTATTGATTTGCTTAATTCGTTATTCATTTACGACATAATGAATGTGAAATTCTTGAGTAGTCTACTTCCCTCCAAACGATGAATCTCTTAATTGTTAATTAGAATGAAATAATGAAATACCTTGGAATTCATAAGGGATTTACTTGTCTATCTATTGTTCCGTTCAATCTGTTAGGTCTGATTTTGTCTCGATGGTTATCCACGATTCCCTTAAAGCCTATACGCGATGAATAGACTCCTGTAACCATGACATATTTGCTTGCTTGAACATCATTTCTTTCTAAAAGAAAGTAAATGGTTAATTACACAAAACAAAAAGTGTTTTTTACGAGGTAGAAATCAAAATGGGTATTTATTTGTTCCAAAATCGACCATGGATCAATTCCCTTTTTGATTAGGGAGTATGCCTACATCCTAATTCTGAGCTTCATGTTACTCTTGCCAAGTCACATGTCAGATCCAGGGCATCCCAATTGGATTGACTGGGATGACAGTTTCTCATTCGAATCTGTAAAATCAAAATTTGGATCAAATCACACATCGCAGTAGACTAGGCCCTCTAATTCTTTAAGAGGTTTATCTAAAAGATTCGCAATAGAACTAGGAAGACGTTTTAAATACCACACGTGGGTTATTGGGCATGCGAGTTTGATGTAGCCCATTTGATATCTTCGTATCCATGAATCCGCAAATTCGACTCCGCATTGTTCACAAAATTTCGGTCTTCTTTTTCATTTGCGATTACTCGATAATTTCCACAAGCACAAATTCCACTTTTAATAGGCCCAAAATTCTTTCACAAAATAATCCATCTTTTCCGGTTTATTGGTTTTGTAATGAAAAGTATAGGGTTTTGTCACCTCTCAACCACCTCTCCATTAGGCAGGATTTTAGTAGCCCAAGCGCTTATTTGTTGAGGAGAAACTAATCCAATTCGTAGCTGTTGATGTTTATACCGATCGATCATAGAAGAAAATTATGATTCATTCGATTAAGCTTCCTTCGATTAATCTGAAAGTTTTCTCAGATACAAGGAAATGATTCAGTTCAGAGCTAAAGATCGTAGTTCTCGAACGAGCAACCGAAAGGATTCTGGAGCATCCTCAGGACTAGGTATTGTTCCTCCAACGATCGTAGTACCAAGTACTTCTTGGCGTGCTCTAATATGATCCGATTTATAAGTAAGCATCTCTTGTAAAATATGAGCAACACAAAATCCTTCTAGAGCCCAAACCTCCATTTCTCCTACTCGTTGTCCCCTTGTTTTGCCCTTCCCTAAGGGGTTGTTGTAACAAGTCCATAATGTCACTAGAACGTCCATGAATTTTATCATCAACTTGATGAATTAATTTCAAGATATAAAACTTTCCTATTATAACGGGTTGGTCAAAAGGACTCCCGTCCTTCCATCAAATATTCTGCTTTTTCCTGGATACTGGGTTCAAATACCCACGGATTCATTTTGCTTGCTGGCTTCATATAATTGAAAAGACTAGTTTTCTCGAAGCTTCTTGTTCATATCTCTCATCAAAAGGCGCTATTCGATGGTGTCTATCTAGCGAGATCCTGACCCGAGAGAACATTCAAATATCGGCTACATTCATTCGTGAAGGTACTCTAATGGGTTGAAGACCATATCAAAAGGTCTTAGTCTTGCAGATAAGGCATATCTTGTCTAGGCAAAATTTTGGAAATGATACCTTTATTTAGTGCCTTCGACTACTTTATCGCCTACTTTGATTTCACGTTTACATGAAATATATACCAATTGTTTACGGATTAGGCTGGAACCTTTTTACGGATCCACCTCACATCAATAACTTGACCCCTACCACCTACGGGTGGTTTTAAACAAGTTTCTTTTGAGTAGAGACACGAATGCCAAGTATGGCCCGTAACAATCTGTCTTGGGGCATACGAAGATTCTTTACCACTTAGGCGTTAATTTACCTACTAAAATATCGCCGTCTCTACCGAAGATCCCAACATCACAATTCCATTTTGTCTAAATTGCGAAGTAAATGGCCTTCTAAATGTGGTATTTGGTTAGTGATCCTTCGAGGCCTTAGCTTGTCACATGAGTCTGAATCTCATATTTCCGTATGTGAAAAGAAGTATAAACATCTTCATATACCAAGCGCTCACAAATTAATCTGCATCTTCAAAATTGTAACCTTCCACGGCATATAAACTACTGTCGTTTTCCCCAAAGCAAGTTCGCCACCAACCGTAGCGCACCATCTAGAATTTGTCCTTTTTAATCCATTTACCTGCTGAACGGGGTTTTTGATGCATACAAGTATTTTTGTTGGAGCGTTGATACATAACTAATGGAATTCTTAGAGTATCTCCATTTCACGAGAAAAGGATCTTGTCATTATCTATGGAAATGATCTTCCCCTACCGGCTATAGCGAAACCGGAATCTAGAGGCTTGTCGTTCCAACCCGTCCAACAATGCATTTCTCGGACGAGAAAGCGGGCACTGACGTTGCATATTAGAACTCATTAAGGCCCTATTTGCATCATTATGTTCAATAAAAGGAATGAGGAAGCCCGATAGAAAAATATTGGAAGGAAAAATACTTGAAGATGAACTGTTCCCCATGCAATAGTCGAGAAATTCTTGGCGGTATCGGGCTGGAATAACTGCTCTTAGGAATATCGACTCAACGCCAAAGAATTTCCTGTCGCTAACATATAGTATTCATCTCTACTGGCGATAAATAAGCGTCGTAACCTGTTGATCTCTGCAATTTCATAAAGCGGGCTTTCTAGAGATCCCCGATGACCCGTCCTCACATGAATTGCTAAGGATCCAATAAGTCAACATTGATTCCCTCCGATGTGTCGATTGGGCAATCGACCATAGTGACTAGGATGGATATCTCGTATCCGAAAACTAGCAGTTCTGTCGGTCCTCCGGGACCTAAATAACTCAATTTTCGTCCATGAACTATTTGTGTCAATGGATTTGTTCGATCTAAAACTTGAGATAAGGGTGTAAACCAAAAAAGATTCATAAGTGGTTGTTAATGCGTTGAGGTTACCAAATTACGAGGAGTTGGTATTAATTTATGGCGAACGGCTCCACATATAGTTGCTCGAACCACATTTTCTAAGCGAACCAGAGATAATCGAATTGATCTTGTAAAAGATCCGCTCTGAGCGAATCGCTTATTTTCAAATGATTCATATCGTCAAGTGTACCCATTCCAAATTGGAGTCCGATCAAATAATCGTGGTACTTGATAGGTCTCGTGGTAACAAAAATCTATTATACAGGGTATATCAAGGTTCGACCTTGGTTCATATTTAAATCGACCAATCCTTCCTAATTCACATCTTTGTTGAAAGAACTTCTTTTGTAATTCCTTACATAAGGATTGAAAATACGGATCCCCCGACACAAGCAAATTGTTGATAAAACTCCAAAATGGCATTTTCTTTTGATCCCATTTTTCTCTCCTTATCGTTCGAAAAAGACAAAAAATTTAGGATAATAAACATTGTCTAGAATTTCTCTTAGATTGAACCCATAGTGATGATAGAACTAGAATAGATATTTTTGTTTCCTACTCACGAACCCATATTCTTGCTTTTCTATCAATCTCTAATTCTGATCTTCCTCCCAACTGATATTATGGTGCGGTATAGACCAAAATCCCATTATGGTCCAATTACGACCGGTAATAAATCCGGACTTTGCGATTTGATTGATTACAATTCGATATATTCCATTTATTATAAAGGTTCGGGAATTCATTAGAGGAATGTTTCCAATCAAAATAGTTTGTTCTTGCATATCCTTACGGGTTTTCCAAATTAATCCTGCGGATACATATAATTAGAAGAATAGGTGAGTGATTCATGCACGGCATTTCTTTCCTTTATCAATGGTTCTACCAATTGATATCTTTCCACAAATAATTGAAATTCGATTTCTTGATCTGTATCTTCTATTTTGGAAACTTAGAAAGTTCTTCTGTCGAGCCACGATCAATGAACCTACAAAATCCTTCAAATTGGATTTGATTAAATCCGGTATTGTGAACATTCCTCATTTGCACCCCAGCATTTTGCATTTCCATTTCTAAAAAATCCCATTCTATTATATTCTATTATTAAGTAGTAAGCACATTCTTCATCGAATTAGATCGACGATCTAGCATGATGGAATTTCTATTACATTACATTCTTTGAATCACATGAAATTTTACCCTGCCTATATTGGCATGAAATGTACCAACTACATATGAGCAGGAATAAAGAGAATTTTCTACTTAAATGGAAAGTTTTGAGAGATCGAAGCAGAAGGAATTGAGAAAATAGTCCTCGAAATAGAATTAGTTACTTAGACTTATTAAGATATTAAGAAATAGTAAGAAAGTCGTAGGATTTTGGATAGAATAGCCTTAATAAAATTATTCAAATTCTACCATTATTAGGATATTACATATTGAATTTGAGAAAAATAGTTGGGTTGGATAGATATAGCCCTTCTGACATTTGCTTATGTTAGGGATTGCATTGGGAAAAAACGATTCGTAGAGAAGAGATATTTTTGTAGCTTTACTTTTTTGATTTTTTGAGTAGAAGGCGGTTTGCATTTAGTAAACACACGGATAGCTCACTACTGAACTTCTCTTTATTTTTTCTTTTATTTTGGGACAACTTTGAGGTGCTTCTCATAAGATAATTTCTATGAAAAAAAATAGGAATTCCAAATTCAAGTGAGATAGGATAATTTTATGACAATTCCCTCGACAACATATCTAAATCCTATATCTACGTGTAACAATTTTTGTTACAGGGGTTTACATATACTCATCTATTTTGTTATAATGGAAATGGAGAAGGGTTTTTGATGGAAAAATAAAGACTAATTAGTTACATCTCGGTTTGTATTTTTTATTTTATTAGTAAAACACAAATTAGCGATTCAAATCGAGGATTGTTCATGAATTCAAAGTAAGGGGAAATAGTTAATGGTTCCAATTTGTCATTGAAAATTCACAATGCTAATTGTCTCATTTTCTATTGAAAAATCAAGGTGGATTTTCGGATATGAGATAATCAATTGAGGCGTGGATCAAATACAAAAGTGCAAGAGGGTGTTTGCTTTAGGAAAAGTATTAAGGAAAGGAAGTCAAATACAAGTACAATAAAATACGTAATCAGGAAAATTTTCTCATCTATTTTGTATCATTTTGGCGACATGGCGGCGGTAGGCGGGGGTGCAAATCCTTTTCCCGGTTCAAATCTGGTGTCGCTTTGATCAACAAACAAAAACTTGAAATTTCTTCTTCTCTTACATTGCTAATATAACCCGAATGATTACATGAGAAGAAGAGAAGCAATTATTGATACTTTGTTTGATTGAATAGTCAAATCAACCGTGGAGGGCTATCAAGACTTCACGACTCCTTCTATCACTAAGGGAATGTCTAAAGAATCGATCTTGTCCATATTGGATCGATAATTGACTTTTATCGAAAGAGGGCATTTTTGTTATTTTATTCGTATTCGGCATGTTCCACTTCCTTGGGATGTACTTATATCTTACTTGTGTTTAATCTGAAATCCGAATCCATCGGGGTTGATTTCTCAATAGTGTTCAAGCAGAATCCCTTTTGTTTTGACTGCACCGTTGATTCCATTATTATTAGTGAGAAATAATGGAAAAATTCCTTCGTATTTATAGAGATAGGGGACATAATTCACATGGATATAGTAAGTCTCGAAATTTGCTTTAATGGTAGTCTTTACATTTTCCCTTTCACTTTCGTAGTGTGGGGAAGAAGTGGGCTCTAAAAGTATTACTAATTGAGTTGAGGAATAAAAGCGTAGCTTTTATTTTATAGATCATTCTCAAACTCGTTTTGAACTATTCAAAATAAAAAATGTCGAATTTATCATTGAACTCCAATGAAGAATCTATGAGATGAAGCATACTCTTTGAATCAAAGAGATATTTCAGCGATTCCCTCTTTGTCTATCGAAAAGAAAGGGATTAGGATGATTGGAAGGAATAGATGTAGCAAATCGGGGTCTTTTGTGAATTTCAAACAAATATATGGAATTCATATACACATATATAAAGACAATTGTAGATTGATCTCTGAAACTTAATTTACTCTAAATTAAAAACTTTATAGGCCTTTATGGGCTAAGAAATAGATATACACTAAGAGGTAGATAGTATGGTAGAAAGAAAGATTCATCTATTTCTTTTTACCATACTATCAAATCTGATATTGACGATTAAAGTCCGCTCATTTCATTTAAGTTAAGACCACGAAATCAATTTTCAAATTCAAATTCCATAGCATTAATCATTTTGACTAACGGTTTTACGTAAATGATAAGTAGAAAGGCGGTAGGAACTAGAATGAATAGTGCGGTAGCAATAAATGCAAGAATATTTACTTCCATAATCTCATCGGTTTTTACTTCACAATAACAAGGTTTAATCCTTAGAGATGATAAACCTTATAAATACGTAAATTGAATGAATGAATTACTTCTCAATGGTCTGAATCAGATCAATAATATCACGAATAACAATATCTAATCTACCAAATAAATTTGTCGTCGAGACTTGAATAGTATAATATTATAACATAGGAAGTTATTTTCTCCATACGAATCAAATGGAATTTGGATTCTGACCAATCCATCGAAAATTCCTTCCAAAATTCCTTTATTTATCATCCGTTTGTTTTTCTATAACACCTTACGCCTTCCTTGTACGATGAATCATCGATGAAGTATTATCAGTTGTCCTTTCACTTGATTAGTCACCTAGTTACAAACTTAAAAGAAAAGCGAAAAAAAAAAAAAAGACTTAAGTTGAAACTCCTTTTTCTTTGGGAATGAAATTGGGTCCCCGACACCCTTTCATAGTTCATAGAAAGCATAGTTCATAGAAAGCATAGTTCATAGAAAGAAAAAGTGAATTGATGCATTTTGGATATTGGATCCATCGGAATTTGGCGGGCTCGAACATGACTTCATATTGACGGTGCTCTAACCAATTGAACTACAATCCCGGTGAAATAAGGGATCTAGCATAAAATGGAATTCTCTTTTATCTTCATATGGGGTATTTATCAAATGAGTTATACCATCGCTTGGTAGATTGGCGAATTTTGGGCGGTTGGATTTGAACAGTAGACATATTATAGCAATTTCTGATCCGTCCCCATTAACGCTCGGGCATCGACCGGAAGAATCAATTTCGACTTATTGGTAATCCATGATCAACTTCCTTTCGTAGTACCCTACCCCAGAATTGAATCCCACGCCTCCTTGAAGAGATGTCCTAAACCACTAGGCGATGGGGCCCACTTTCCCAACCCCTCATACTAGCATCATAGTATGCTCATTTTGAAATTGTCAATATAATGGAATGATTAGATCTAAGGAATCTTTCCGTTTTCATAATTGTAATTGTATAGAATTTTGATTCGTTATTCCTATTCATGAATGGTTCCTTAAAATCCCCATTCTAAATGGCGAGATCGAGAAGTTATCAAACAAAATTACGCCTTTTAGAAGAAAAAATGAAAGGTAGTTCAAGGGACAAGTAGAATCTGCATCACATTATTCTTATTCAATCAATTATGTTCTGGAAATGTTTTTTATGTCGAATTGGTAAGTGTACATGTATATCATATATCAACGAAGTGCATTTTTTTACTAGGGATAAAAGAAATTAGGTCTTTGGTTCGTTTCGCTAGACTTGCTAGGAAAATCACTCTATTGGAAATCTATTGGCTTATTCAAAAATATGTGTGCTCTGAGTCTAGGATATCGTCTAGCTAATAGCTAACCTAAATAATAAAATGCAATTGAAATATTCTATTCAAAAATAGTAATATATAAATATATAAATAATTACTATAGCATAGAATAATAAAGAAAATAATTCATACTAATCAAGACTCTGACATTCTATAGTAATATATTATTCTCTATTCTTTCTAATTCTCTAGTTCTATAGAATAGAATAGAGAATAGAATAATGCATGTAGATAAAATAGCTACAACTACAACATAGTAATTAGTTAGAAAATGAAAGAAAATAAGCCCTTTAACTCGGTGGTGAAGTAGCATACATGGTAGGCGTAAGTCATCGGTTCAAATCCGATAAGGGGCTTTGGTTTTTTCCTAATTTCTTTTGAAAGCTCATAGTATAGAGTTTTTGGAATAAAAAAAGGAACTAGCTGGATAATCGTTAGCATTATCTTTGAGCTATAGTATAGTAGTTACGGTTGAAAATGGAACATTTGTTGATCAATTTGCATTATTACGAATAATCCTAAGCCGCCTTAAATCATCCAAAATCTCTACCAATCAAATCCATTGGAAAGATTTGAAATCAACAAAAGAAAAAGTAAGTGGACTGGCCGTTTAATTATGACTATATCCGCTATTACGATATTCAAATTCGATAGAGATGAAATTTGAATTGGACCATTACTCCTCTTCTTTTTGAATTTCATTTCTTTGGTCTCCGAAAGAATTGGCCAATATTTGATTCCACTTTCTTGTTTTGTTGCTAGCTTTTCTATAGGAATAAGGGTGGATTTCCTTCCTATAGAATCTGAGAACCCTTTATTCAATTCAAAGTAACAAGATAAGAGCCATTTCCACCATCTTTTTGTTTTGCTTCGAGATCAATATGAATTTCTACTATATCTAAACTCTAAATAGATTTAGATGGATAGTTATCGGATCATGATTCATGGACCAAACATTTCTATATTGATGCATCAGGGATGTTACGAGTTTAATGGAGAATAGATGCGAGAAAAGACTTTGATTTCAGTCTTGTATTTGTCTATGGAATTGACGAAAAATAGCAAACCATCTCTCTATCTAAGAGATAAGACTCGATAGAAAATGTCTTTTTGTTTTGACCGTAGGAAGATCGACACTCGGGTTTTCGAGTTATACGCAAGAAAGAGATATAACAAAGAAGGCAGTCGAAAAAAATGAAGAAATTGATTATGGAATTGGAATAGTTTAGTATACCTAGAAATTGAACAATCTAGAAATAGCTTTCTTTTCTCAATCTCACTAACAAGATCTAAGAATAACATTATTGAATCGAACAAGAGGAGGTAGGTCTGCGTCGATTAGTAGTGAGAGGAGGGTCGCTTGTTCCTTCAAAAGTGCTTTGAAAAGATTCATCAATTGGATTGATCGGTCATAAGAAGACAATTCACGGTTCATATGCTTAGAAACAAAAGAATAATCAAGCGGGTTCATAGATTTCCCTAGGTGAGTTTATGGGCCAATAACCAAATTTTTATCTTGAAACCCCTTGGAAGGCGGCAAGAGAAATCATAGAAATGATCAAATCTTCCGGCCGAAAATCCTACAAGGTGCTCGGAAATGGTGAAGTAGTTGAATAGGAGGATCGCTATGACTATAGCCGTTGGTAAATTTCCCAAAGGCGAAAAGGATTTATTTGATAGTATGGATGATGATTACGGAGGACCGTTTCGTTTTTGTAAATTTGGTCGGTCTATTGCTCTTCCTTGTGCCTATTTCGCTTTGGGGGTTGGTTCGCGAGGTACAACCTTTGTAACAACCGTGGTATACCCATGGGTTGGCAGTTCCTATTTGGAAGGCTGTAATTTCTTAACGCATGATTTGACTCCTGCTAATAGTTTAGCGCATTCTTTATTGTTACTATGGGGTCTGAAGCACAAGGAGATTTTACTCGTTGGTGCGGTGGTGATCTGTGGACTTTTGTTGCTCTACAGGCGCTTTCGGACTAATAGGTTTCATATTACGCATGATTCGAGCTTGCTCGATACATTCAATGCGACCTTATAATGCAATCGCATTCTCGGCCCGATTCTTTGTTTTGTTTGATATTCTGATTTATCCACTAAGGCGATCTGGTTGGTTCTTTGCGCCTAGTTTTGGTGTAGCGACTATATTTGATTCATCCTCTTTTTCAAGGATTTCATAATTAGAATGAACCCGTTTCATATGATGGGAGTTCTTTGGTGTATTAGGCGCCGCCTTGATATGTGATTTTCATGGTGCTACCGTAGATTTTTCTTTATTTGAAGATGGTGATGGTGCAAATACATTCAGCGCTTTTAACCCAACTCAGTGAAGAAACCTATTCCATAGTAACCTAACGCTTTTGGTCCCAAATCTTTAGGGTTGCTTTTTCCAATAAGCGTTGGTTACATTTCTTTATATTATTTGTACGATAACGGTTTATGGATTAGTGCTCTTGGAGTAGTCGGTTTGGCCTTGAACTACGTGCCTATGACTTCGTTTCTCGGAAATTCGCGCGTGAAGATCTAATTTGAGACTTTACACCAAAATATTCTATTAAGCGAAGGATTCGTGCTTGGATGGCGGCTCAAGATCAGCCTCATGAAAACCTTATATTCCACGAGGAGGTTCTACCCGTGAAGCGCTCTTTAATGGAACTTTAAGCGTAGTGGTCGTGACCAGAAACCTTGGTTTTGCTTGGTGGGCGGAAATGCTCGACTTATTAATTTATCCGGTAAATTACTAGGTGCTCATGTAGCCCATGCGGATTAATTGTATTACGGGCGCATGATGAACCTATTGAAGTGGCCCATTTCGTTAGAAGCCTATGTATGAACAAGGATTCATTTTACTTCCCCATCTAGCTACTCTAGGTTGGGGATAGGGCTGGGGAAGTTATAGATACTTTTCCATACTTTGTATCTGGAGTACTTCATTTAATTTCCTCGGCGATGTTAGGATTTGGCGGTATTTATCATGCACTTTTGGGACCGAGACCTTTGGAAGAATCTTTTCCATTCTTGTTATGTATGGAAAGATAGAAATAAAATGACCAAAATTTTAGGTATTCACTTAATCTTGTTAGGTCTAGGTGCTTTTCTTCTAGTCTTCAAGGCTCTTTATTTTGGGGCGTATATGATACTTGAGGCATAGGAGGGCGATGTGAGGAAAATTACCAATTTGACTCTCATTGATATTATATTTGGTTATTTACTAAAATCCCTTTTGGAGGGAAGGGTGGATTATTAGTGTGGGCGATTTAGAAGATGTAATCGGAGGACATGTATGGTTAGGTGCCATTTGTATACTTGGTGGAATCGGCATATCTTAACTAAACCATTCGCGTGGGCTCGATGTGCCCTTGTATGGTGCGGAGGCTTACTTATCTTATAGTTTAGCGGCTTTATCCGTCTTTGGTTTCATTGCTTGTTGTTTTATGCGGTTCAATAATACGCTTATCCTGGCGAGTTTTATGGGCTCTTGGCTGACTTCTCAAGCTCAAGCATTTACTTTTCTAGTTGAGACCAACGCCTTGGGGCTAATGTAGGATCTGCGGACCTCTTGGTTTAGGGAAATATCTAATCGTTCCCCATGGAGAAGTAATTTTGGAGGAAACTATCGTTTTTGGGATTTGCGTGCTACTTGGTTAGAACCTCTAAGAGGTCGAATGGATTGGATTTGAGTAGGTTGAAAAAGACATACAACCTTGGCAAAACGGCGTTCATGAGAATATGACTCACGCCTTTAGGTTCTTTAAATTACGTGGGTGGGCGTAGCTACCGAGATTAATCTGATTAATTATGTCTCTCCGAAGTTGGTTAGCTACTTCTCATTTTGTTCTAAGATTCTTCTTATTAAATGGGTCATTTGTGGCCTTGAGGAAGGGCTCGTCATTTGCAATGAGGATTTGAAAAAGGAATTGATCGTGATTTTGAACTGTTCTTTCCATGACCCTCTTAATTGAGATAAGACGGAGATCAATGCTTGAATTAAAGTAGGAATCACTTTGATTCCATTCTATATTAGTTTAGTATTATTATACTTTATTCCTTTTTTTAACTCATTTCTATCTAATCCAATTTTGTATTTTTACGGCTTGGCTGGGTGGGATAGCGAGCCATTCCCTTATTTTATGAGGTAAAACCAATAGAAAAAATTCAATGAGCAAAAAAAGGAGAGAGGATTGAACCCTCGATAGTTCTTTGTTCAAAACTATCTGGCTTTCAAGGCGGGCTATCAACCACTCGACCATCTCTCGAAAGACTCTTTTTATTTTATTCCTCCGAATAGAACATGACCATAGGGGTGGATCTCACCCCTATCATGAGATCTGTAGAAAGATCGCGGTGTGGTGTGAATCTACCAATTTATCTATCCGTATATAGAATCCGGCATACTATTTACGAAATTGTGAAAAAACCAAATCCCCATTTCCCCTGCTCCATGTACGAATAGGGTGGTCAAAGAGGTAGTAATAATAAGTCTAATTGATTTGTGGTAAACAAAAATCCCTTGATGATGTATTTTATTACCATTTTTTGGCTGATAGAGGGATGAAATGGTATAATTTGTTTGTTGGTATCTTATCTGGAGGATTAAAAGAATGACTCTTGTTTTCCAACTGGCTGTTTTTGCATTAATTGCTACTTCATCAATTTTATTAATTAGTGTACCGTCGTATTTGCTTCTCGGATGGTTGGTCAAGTAACAAAAATGTTGTATTTTCCGGTACATCATTATGGATTGGGTTAGTCTTTCTGGTGGGTATCCTTAATTCTCTCATCTCTTGAATTATTCCATGTGCGTCTAAAAGATCCTTGATACTGTGCCCAATGCCGAAATTAGTTCTATACATATGACCAGCAACAAGAAAAAGAAATGCAATAGCTAAATGATGATGAGCCATATCGATTGACCGTAAACTTTGTGTTTGTGGATGAAATCCCCCAGAAGGGTTAGAATGGCGATTCTGCTCCTTGGGAGGTCCCAAATAAATGACTACTTGAATCGGGGTTTTGAGCATAAAGATTCCAGCGACACATCGAAGTGGGCCTAACCACTTGGGGATGCGGTAAAACATCTAAGAAATTATTCCACCGTCGTATTAAGCCTACGGATGCGGAATAGCCACATGGACTAAATGTCTGTCCAAGCGAACTTCATGAAGAGTCGACAAATGATGATTGACGAGATTGGCATTTTGAACCATGAAACACTTGGTTTCCATTTTGGTTGTAAGTGTAGCCAACCCCTAAGGATATGGCGAGAAAGAAATAGTAGAAAAAGAGCTCCGGTATAAAGATCTTCATTAGTGCGTAAACCGATTGTATACCACCAGCGATAAACACGAATAGCGATATTCACGGGCGAGAGCACCTCCCGAGTAAAAGCTTCCACGGCGGTTGACCAAAATGAGGATCCCAAATTGCATGAGCAATAGGTCTTACATGTAAAGGGTCCTGTACAGATTCAAAATTTCCTTGCCAAGCTCGTGAAGCAGTTTAGAAAGTCCACGGAAAATTATTGCTAATTGGCAAGTGAGAAGCAAAAATATTACGATAAAGGCGTTCCTCGTAATATCATCATGACTTTCGAAGTCATGCGGTATAATACCAAACCAAATCTGACGAGTTGTGGGGTCTGAGCTAAGCCTTGGCTAAACCTTGGAAATCTTAATGCCATAATGCCTTTCAAATCCTCCTAGCCATTATCCTCTTGCAATAATTCTTGCTAAGAAGAACGCCCATGTTGTGGCAATTCCACCGAAGGTAATGGGTTACTCCTCTGACGTCCTTGTACAATGCTCAAGGCTCTCGGTGATGGCAGGAGCAACTTTTAATTTATTATGAGCCCAAACGATGGATTCAATAAGTTCTTGCCAATAACCACGTCCTTTGAATAGAAACATTAAACTAAAAGCCCATACAAAATGGCGCCTAGGAAAAAGAGGCCATATCACGGATAATGAAGAACCATAAAATGAATTACAGGATGCACTGTGCCCATAAGAAATCTAAGCCACCCATTAATAGTAATAGAACTCTGAAGTTTCCTCCGTGATATGAGTTACCACCCCGATCCTTATCTTGCCCCGAACATCATTGCATTTTCCATTGAAATGGAATATTACTACGGAAATGGAATTGTACATCGAATAGTCCTAAGAAGACATGATCCCAAGTGATACTTGACATGTACCCCTCTTCGGGTCCATCACAAGGAAAGCGAAAACCAAGATTTGCTTTATCCGGTATCAAGCAGCTACGAGCAAATAGAACTCCTTTCGAGTATCAATACCGTGACATGAATCGTAAATGCATGGATATGATGTACCAAAAAGTCGGTTCCTAGTGGAATAGGTAACAAAGCCACTTTCCCACCTTTGCTACTAAATCGCCACCCCAAGTTAAAATGGTGCTTGCCGTTGCACGAGAGCCGTTACACGGGGCTAAAGCATGGGTGTTTTGGATCCATTGAGCAAAAGCAGGTTGTAATTGTATAGCGGTATCTGAAAACATATCTTGAGGGCGCCTAAAGGCTCATGGTATCATTATGAATATACAAACCAAAACTATGAAAGCCCAAAAGATACCGCCCGGTTGAGATGGGATATGATTGCATCCGATGCCTAAGGACACGATCTAATAGATCGTTGTATCGAAATAGTTGGATCATAGTCTCTTACCATAAAAATGGCTGCATGCGCGGCAACACCAACTATAGAAATCCACCAATCCACATGTGATGTGTGAACAATGACGATTGTGTAAGTAGTCGGTAGCTAGATATGGATAAGGGGCATGGAATACATATGATGAGCTACAACAATCGTTAAGGAGCCTAACATCGCTAGGTTAAGAGATAATTGAGCATGCCATGGCGTTGTTAGGATCTCATATAGGCCTTTATGGCTTTGACACATAAGCGGACCTTTATGAGCTTCTAAAATGTCTTTTAGGCCATGACCAATGCCCGATTGGTCCTATACATGTGACACGCTATCGAGAGCAGGCTGCAATAGCTAAATGATGGTGTGCAATATCGGTCAACCCACGGACCCCGATTCTTGGATCTAATCCTCCACGAAAAGTCGAAATTCGCATATTTTGACCAATTCAAGGTGAAAAATGGGGTTGCTCCTCGGCAAAACTTGGATAAAGTTGAGCGAAAGATCACGATTTAAAATAAATTCATGAGGAAGGGGTATCTCTTTAGGATCTACTCCGGCGTTTAAAAATTGGTTAATCGGTAAAGATCGTGTACTTGATGCCACCTTGAGAGAGAACCAAGTCTAGTAGCCCGCTAAATGGTGATTCAACATAGATTCTACATCTTGAAACTAAGCCAATTTTAATTTGCTTTATGATAATGAAACCAACCGACCAAAAAGCATTAAGGCGAAAAGACCAGCGCACCGATGCGGTACAATAGAGTTGTAATTCACTAGTTATTCGGATGCTGTAAATCTGAAAAAAACCGGAGGTTATTTGTATTCCTCGGAAACCCCCCACATCACCATTCAATATTTTTGACCCACTATTGGCGAACCACGGGCACTTGGCCCGATGTGAGTTGGATACAACCACGCTTCATAATTGGAAAAGCGAGCACCATGGAAATACATGCCGCTCCAAAGAAAGATGATGGAGAGTTGACCGAAATGAGCACTAAATACTTTTAGAAATCTCCTCCAAATGTTGGTATAGCTATCGAAATCGTGAGCATCGGCATGTAGGTTCGAGATCAGTGGTAATGTCAGTCCTTTAGCTATTGTTCTTGAGAAATGACCCGGTTGGCCCATTCTTGAAAGAAGTTTTACGGATCCTTATCCACCAAAATTTTCACTACGCTCCGACAAGCGAATAATCATTGAGTCCTCCTCTTTCCGGACAACACATACAAAGAGACACAGCGGTCGAATAATTAGTAAATCTTTGAAAGAGATTTCTATAATAGAATTCGTTTCTTTCTCTTTTTGATCTCCTATTTATCTACTTTCTTTAGTTCTTTACTAGAGCAATTATGATGCGGAAGTCGATCAGGGCAAGTGTTGGATCTATTATGACATAGCCATGAGGCGCTCAGCGGACCTTTTGAATACCATAAAACCTTTTTGTAGCTTTTGGTTGGTGCAAAATGATCTTTTGTATAACCTAGTGATATGAATTACTCTATTCCAAAATTCCAAATTACGATACATTGCTATGAAACATCCGGTATAAAGCGAAAGAAATCTATTTTGTATGATATCCCTTATTTTGAAACTACGAAATATCCGATCAAATAGAATGCTTAAAAGGAATATAATGAAATTCTTTGCTTTGATTGGCTCTTTACACAAATCAAAGGAATGATCCATTGTTATATTATATTATTTGATGAGCCCTTAAATTAGAATTAGAAAATTCTAACAAATCAAATAAATAGAAATAAAAAGGATGCTTTTTTTATTGAAGCATATATGATCTTCAACCAATTATGTGCTTCAATATAATTACGGAGTAAGCGCTATAGCTTTGTTTCCAATACTCGGGCTTGATCAAACCAAGCCTCGCAATTTCGAATCTCCCTCATGACGACTGTTCTCCCCGGTCGGAATAGGTTGATTAAACCCTTCCCTTAGAACCGTGCTTGAGGTTTCCTAACTCATCGGCTCATCCATTTTTGGTGCCTGTTCCATACCTAAGAAATAAGATTTCTCATTGATCTATGCCATTTTAGGGTTAACCAAAGAGGTTCATTCCATGAGTTTAAAAGCTGAAATTTGGATTACTAATCCGTTTTAGTTCGTTTTATCTTTTCCCACCTTCAAAGAAAAAATTTCCCTTATCATTAGAATTTTCTGAAGGTAACTATCTAGGTTTCATATAGAAATTTCTATTTTATAGAATCTTTGAAAAAGACTTTTCTCCCTAAGAAAGAAAAGACTTACTATCTTTGGGATCTGATCCTACACATTTGCTCAAGACTTTAGTGGATCGACTCTATTACATAAGTGGATTCTAATTTTTATCTCACACCATGAATGAAGTAAGTCTATCTACCATCATGACATAAGTAGCATGATTAGTATTGTTGTATCATTTGAACCTCGCTAATTGATCTTTACGGTGCTTCCTCTAACAATTAGATCCTTTTTTTTATCCATAGAAAAAGAATATCTATTTCTTCTATTTAGATTACCATGGAATAGGTTTCCATAGTACTTACTCCTCCGGACAATATAAAGATGCCATGGATATGGCGGTTCTCGCATATTGTATGGAATGATGCGATCCTGTTATTCTGAAGCAAAAATAGCCGACCACCTATTGCCGATCCGCCATTGGAGTTTATATAACAATGAATAATTTCTTCCTTATTCTCGATGCGTAAATTGTTATAAGCCCTACGGCATGATTCGCGGACTGGATCAATATCATCGCCCACAAAAGGAATCGTTGGTGAGAAAGTCGGTTGATTAGGGTCAAATTGGTTCCCTTACGAACCGTACATGCACCTTTGATGCATACGGTTCAAGAAAAGAATCAATGTATAGATTCGGTGCTCTTTCTTTTTTTCTATGCTTTTTCTAGCAAAAGCAAGTTTTTCCAACTTGGAGCGAAAGGGCTTTTTAGATTTTTCAATAAAAAATTGACTTATTTCTTCCTTCTAAACTAAAAATAAAATAAGTCAAAAACTTATTGAATTAACTTCTCATTGATATATTGTTTCATCGAGATTCAATTCAAATCACGATGGGATTTTCTTGTTCTGAATGGGTCTCTTTTATGTTTTTAGGTTTATGCTCTACTCAGGGTAAAGAATCGCCCCTTTTTGTGCATATAGGACAAATCTTGTCGTCACCATTTCTTTTCGTTATGACTTTCCAAATAAGAACCGAGAATCGTTTATGATACCGTCGTAATCATAGATCTATTTCAAATTGGGTTTTTCTAAGCGGTCTGGATACTTCATTTTTGAGTCGAACCAAAGTCGACCATAAATTTTTCTAATTGAAAATAGTACTCTGAATCTGACAATGGATTTCACGCTCCACTTTTGGATGATTCCATTTATTTTGCTTAGGCGAAAGAAAGGATATCTCGATTAGGAGAGAGAGCGGGAAATCCCATAGGACCCGATATGTCGACAAGTCGCACTATAAATCGACGAAGAGTCATCCTTCTTGTCGTCTTAGTCTTACATTGTTCGAGAATTAGGAAAGATAGTTGTGGAACACCAGCGGGCATAATGGAAAGGAAAAGCGGAATATTATCTTTCACTTTGATGTGGAAGCGTAAGAATTGTTGTCGTTATAATATTGTCTTTATCGTATTTATTTTTCCAATCTATCTTGTCTCTGATGGGAAAGATGAACAAATAGTCCCTTCTAATGATAAATCTGAGATAGGCGCATTTACTCGTAGAAAATGGTATCAACCCCATTGCATATTGGTGCTTATCGGTATAGAATAAATCGCTTCTCTTTTTCCTCTGAGCGAATAGAATATAACCTAACTCTTGTTGAAATAATCCATAAGAAGGAGGTCTATAGGATAGTCGGTATAGTCTTTTCCAATGCAATAAAGTTAGTTAGTGTCTATTTTCTTTGAGAAAAGGTATTTTCCATGGGTTTGCCTTGGTATCGTGTTCATCTTGTTGTATTGAATGATCCGGACGGTTGCTTGCGTTCTATAATGCATCTGACTCTGGTTCTTTGGTTGGTGGGCTCGATGGCTTTGTATGAATTAGCCGTTTTGACCCCGACCTGTTCTTGATCGATGTGGAGCAGGGAATGTTATACCCTTCATGACTCGTTTAGGAATAACCAATTCACAGGAGGTTGGAGTATTCAGGGGGGCTAACGAATCCGGGTATTTAGATTCTGAGGTGTATTAGGGCACATATTATGTTTTCGCTTATGCTTTTGGCGACTATCGGCATTGGGTCTATTGGGATCTAGAAATATTTTACGATGAGCGTCTGGAAAACCCTCTTTGGATTTGCCTAAGATCTTTGGAATTCATTTATTTCTCTCAAGGTGGCTTGCTTTGGTTTTGGTGCATTTCATGTCACGGCTTATCTGGTCTGGAATATGGGTGTCCGATCCTTATGGACTAGCAAGACAACTGTAAATCGGCGTGGGCGTGGAAGGTTTTGACCCTTTTGTTGCGGAGGAATAGCTTCTCATCATATTGCAGATGCGTTGGGCATATTAGCGGGCCTATTCCATCTTAGCGTCTGACCGCCACAGCGTATATATAAAGGATTGCGTATGGGAATATTGAAACCGTACTCTCTAGCGATGTCATGGTGTATTTTTTGACTTTTGTTGTTCTTTGGAACTATGTGGTATGGGTGGCAACTTCTCCCATCGAATTGTTTGGGCCCACTCGTTATCAATGGGACCGGGGTTACTTTCGACAAGAGATATATTGACGAGTTAGTACGGTCTATCGGAAAATCTAAGTTTCTCGAGCACGGTCTAAAATTCCGAAAAATTAGCTTTTATGATTATATTGGCAATAATCCGGCAAAGGGGGATTATTGAGGCGGGATCCATGGATAATGGAGATGGGATAGCGGTTGGTTGGTTAGGACACCTATCTTTAGAGATAAAGAAGGCGTGAGCTTTTTCGTCGTATGCCTACTTTTTTGAAACCTTTCCGGTCGTTTTGGTAGATGGTGGCGGAATTGTCGAGCCGATGTTCCTTTTAGAAGAGCGGAATCAGTATAGTGTTGAACAAGTAGGTGTAACCGTTGAGTTCTCTGATGGCGAACTAAATGGAGTCGATTATAGTGATCTGCTCTGTTAAAAAATATGCTAGGCGCTTTCGATTGGGTGAAATTTTGAATTAGACCGATGCGACTTTGAAATCCGATGGTGTTTTTCGTAGCGATCGAAGGGGTTGGTTTACTTTTGGGCATGCTTCATTTGCTTTGCTCTTCTTCTTGGACACATTTGGCATGGTGCTAGAACCTTGTTGGAGATGTTTTCTTTGGTATTGATCGATTTGGATACTCAAGTAGAGTTTGGCGCATTCAAGCTTGGAGATCGACTACAAAGCGACAATTGATGCGATACAAGACTACTTTGGGATTTTCCTCTATTTTCTTTTTTGCGGGGTTTACATACGAGTAAGTTTGAATTACCGCTTCTTTTATTCTCACTCTTACATTTCAAGATGATGTGTTCTAAAAGAAAATAGAATAATAAAAAATAAAAAACAAATAGGTAGGGAAGTTATAATTGTAAACCACGATCAATTTATGGAAGCATTGGTTTATACATTCCTTTTAGTATCGACTCTAGGATAATTTTTTCGCTATCTTTTTGAGAACCACTAAAATTTCAACTAAAAATAAAATAGAAAATGATTTTCATTATCTCAATTCCCTAATTGACCAGCGATACCCGTTTGGGAGCGTCCGATGCAAAATCCTTTGAATGGATAAATCATGATCCACGGACTATGGAATGTACTTTATCCATTTGGGTGTGAGAGGCATTTTTGAGGTTTTGAATCTACCCTTGTGTGATTCTGTTGAAGCATATACTCGGGGTGGAGTGCGGTCAGACGATTTTAAAGACTCCCCTTCATTAGATAGAGAAGATCACCAAGGTTTTGTGATCATTTGTCAAACTTATTCCAATTCAAGAGCTCGGATCAAATCGGTATATCAATCTTGACTCGACCGAGCTCTCTTATTGAAGTGCTCATTCAATGAGCATTCTCAATATTCTATTATGCCTTGAAGAGGACTCGAACCTCCACGCTTTTTAGCACGAGATTTTGAGTCTCGTGTCTACCATTTCACCACAGGCATCTTGAAAGTGCATCCTATTTCATGAATAGGATATCTATCTAGTGTCATCTATTCCATAGATGACAAAGGTGGAATATTTCGATGGATCGGTCATATAAGCTCGAGTTGGACATCCAATTGCTTGATTTGCATTATCAGGAGAATGCCTTATGTATATATAAAAAGATGGCCAATCAAACTCATTTTCTTTCTCGATTGATAGATTGAATATCTTGAGTTATCTCGATTGAAGTAATGAGCCTCCCAATGTTGGGAGGCTCATTACTCAATTAATCCGTGTTCCTCGAATGGATCTCTTAGTTGTTGAGAAGGTTGCGAAAGCGGTATATAAGGCGTGCGGTAAAAGTTACAAGTAAACGAGATAGAAAGATGGCGACTAGGGTTCTTTGTTTCCATATGATATAATATATAATTGCAAGACCTCAGCGGATCTATCATAAGATTTTATTTACAAGAATGGTATACAAAGTCAGCAGATCTCAATGAATACAATAGGATTTATGGCTACACATTGTTGAGAAACAGTTCTAGATCGGCCCTAAAGCAATGGTATAGGGATCCTTGATCATGGATTATACCCGACAATATAGGCCGATGGAAACCTATTCCATGGTAATCGAAATAGGAAGAAATAGATATTCTTTTTTCTATGGATAAAAAAAAAGGATCTAATTGTTAGAGGAAGCACCGTAAAGATCAATTAGCGAGGTTTGGGGCCGATACAACAATACTAACTGCGTACTTATGTCATGATGGTAGATAGACTTACTTCATTCATGGTGTGAGATAAAAATTAGGAATCCACTTATGTAATAGAGTCGATCCACTAAAGTCTTGAGCAGCGGTGTAGGATCAGATCCCAAAGATAGTAAGTCTTTTCTTTCTTAGGGAGAAAAGTCTTTTTCAAAGATTCTATAAAATAGAAATTTCTATATGAAACCGTTTACAGGTCAAGATAATCCTTTTCAGTTAGCGGTTACCATGGAATAGGTTTCTTCAGCTTGAGTTGGGTTAAAAGCGCGGAATGTATTTGCACCATCACCATCTTCAAATAAAGTATTTTCTACGGTAGCACCATGAATAGCACATAGCAAGGCGGCGCCCAATACACAACTCCATCATATGAAGCGGGTTGAGCGTCGATTATGAAATCCTTGAAAAAGAGGATGAATCGAAATATAAATTGCTACACCAAAACTAGGCGCAAAGAACCGACGACCGCCTAGTGGATAAATCAGAATACGAAACAAAAGCGACAATCGGGCGGAGAATGCGATTGCATTATAAAATCATGATTGAGCGAGCAAGCTCGAATTAGCGTAACATGAAACCTATTAGTCGAAAGCGCCGTGTAGAGCAACAAAAGTCCACAGAACCGCCCGGTAGCACGAGTAAAATCTCCTTGTGCTTGAGGACCCATAGTAACAATAAAGAATCGCTAAACTATTAGCGAGAATTGAAGCTGGCGTTAAGAAATTCTGACCTTCGAAATAGGCAGCAACCCATGGGTATACCACGAAGTTACAAAGGTTGTGCCGTGAACGACCCCAATGAAATAGGCACAAGGAAGAGCAATAGGCGGACGACTACAAAAGCAACGGTCCCTCGTAACGGTCATCCATACTATCAAATAAATCCTTTTCGTCTTTGGGAAATTTACCATGGCTATAGTCATAGCGATCCTCCTATTCAACTACTTGACCATTTAGAGCACCTTGTAGGATTTTCGCGTCGGAAGATTTGATCATTCTCTATGATTTCTCTTGCCTTTGCCCTTCGAAGGGTTTGAAGATAAAATTTGGTTATTGGCCCATAAACTCACCTAGGGAAATCTATGAACTCCGTTTGATTATTCTTTGTTTCTAAGCATATGAGCAGTGAATTGTCTTCTTATGAGATCAATCGATTGATGAATCTTTTCAAAGCACTTTTGAAGGAACAAGCGACCCTCCTCTCACTACTAATCGACCATGGACCTACCTCCCTCTTGTTCGATTCAATAATGTTATTCTTAGATCTTGTTAGTGAGATTGAGAAAAGAAAGCTATTTCTAGTTTGTTGAATTTCTAGGTATACTAAACTATTCCAATTCCATAATCAATTTCTTCATTTTTTTTTTGTCTTCTTTGTTATATCTCTCTTTCTTGCGGATAAGCTGGAAAACCAGTGTCGATCTTCCTACGGTCAAAACAAAAGACATTTTCTATTGAGTCTTATCTCTTAGATAGAGAGATGGTTTGCTATTTTTCGGTCAATTCCATGACAAATACAAGGCTGAAATCAAAGTCTCTTTCGCATCTATTCTCCATTAAACTCTGGTAACATCCGGATGCATCAATATAGAAATGTTTGGTCCATGAATCTGCGATCGATAACTATCCATCTAAATCTATTTAGAATTTAGATATAGTAGAAATTCATATTGATCTGGAAGCAAAACAAAAAGATGGTGGAAATGGCTCTTATCTTGTTACTTTGAATTGAATAAAGGGTTCTGTATCTCTATAGGAAGGAAATCACCCTTATTCCCATAGAAAAGCTAGCAACAAAACAAGAAAGTGGAATCTGAAATATTGGCCAATTCTTTGGAGACCAAAGAAATGAAATTCAAAAAGAAGAGGTAAATTTGGTCGATTCAAATTTCATCTCTATCGAATTTGAATATCGAATAGCGGATATAGTCATAATTAAGCGGGCGAGGTCCACTTACTTTTCTTTTGTTGATTTCAAATCTTTCGATGGATTTGATTGGTAGAGATTTTGGATGATTTAAGGCGACTTAGGATTATTAGAATAATGCAAATTGGTGAACAAATGTTCCATTTAGAACGAACTACTATACTATAGCTCGATATAATGCTAACGTATTATCGAGTTAGTTCCTTTTTTATTCAAAAAACTCTATACTATTTGTTTCTCAAAGAAATTAGGAAAAAACCAAAGCCCTTATCGGATTTGAGCAGATGACTTCGCCTTACCATGGCGTTACTCTACCCTTGAGTTAAAGGGCTTATTTTCTTTCATTTCGAGCAATTACTATGTTGTAGTTGTAGCTATTTTATCTACATGCATTATTCTATTCTCTATTCTATTCTATAGAACTAGAAATTAGAAAGAATAGAGAATAATATATTACTATAGAATGTCATATTATTTATTAGTATTAATTATTTTCTTTATTATTCTATGCTATAGTAATTATTTATATATTTATATATTACTATTTTTGAATAGAATATTTCAATTGCATTTTATTATTTAGGTTAGCTATTAGCTAGGCGTATATCCGGTGAACTCGTGGCGACACATATTTTGAATAAGCGATAGATTTCCAATAGAGTGATTTTCCTAGCAAGTCTAGCGTAAAGCGAACCCACCTAATTTCTTTTATCCTAGTCAAAAAAATGCACGTTGATATATGATATACATGTACACTTACCAATTCGACATAAAAACATTTCCGACAACATAATTGATTGAATAAGAATAATGTGATCTGGAGATTCTACTTGTCCTTGAACTACCTTCATTTTTTCTTGAAAAAGGCGGAATTTTGTTTGATAACTTCCGATCTAAGCTTACGAGAATGGGGATTTTAAGGAACCATTCATGAATAGGAATAACGAATCTGAAAATTCTATACAATTACAATTATGAAAAACGGAAAGATAAGGAAGGCGGCGCCCAATACACCAGCAACTAAAAGATCATCATTTAAAACTACCTGTAGGTGGTAGGGGCCGGGTTATTGATGTGAGGTGGATCCAGAAAAAGGGAGGTTCCAGTTCTAATCCAGAAACAATTCGTGTATATATTTCACAGAAACGTGAAATCAAAGTAGGCGATAAAGTAGCTGGAAGGCACGGAAATAAAGGTATCATTTCCAAAATTTTGCCTAGACAAGATATGCCTTATCTGCAAGACGGAAGACCTGTTGATATGGTCTTCAACCCATTAGGAGTACCTTCACGAATGAATGTAGGCGGATATTTGAATGTTCTCTCGGGTTGGCGGGGGATGCTAGATAGACACTATCGAATAAGCGCCTTTTGATGAGAGATATGAACAAGAAGCTTGAGAAAACTAGTCTTTTACGAATTATATGAAACCGACAAGCAAGCAATGAATCCGTGGGTATTTGAACCGAGTATCCGGAAAAAGCAGAATATTTGATGGAAGGGCGGGAGTCCTTTTGACGACCCGTTATAATAGGAAAGCCTTATATCTTGAAATTAATTCATCAAGTTGATGATAAAATTCATGGGCGTTCTAGTGGACATTATGGACTTGTTACACATGACCCCTTAGGGAAGGGCAAAACAAGGGGACAACGAGTAGGAGAAATGGAGGTTTGGGCTCTAGAAGGATTTGGTGTTGCTCATATTTTACAAGAGATGCTTACTTATAAATCGGATCATATTAGAGACGCGAGAAGTACTTGGTACTACGATCGTTGGAGGAACAATACCTAGTCCACGAGGATGCTCGAATCCTTTCGGTTGCTCGTTTGAGAACTACGATCTTTAGCTCTGGGCCGAATCATTTCCTTGTATCGAGAAAAACTTTGATTAATCGGAAGGAAGCTTAATCGGAATGAATCATAATTTTTCTTCTATGATCGATCGGTATAAACATCAATGACTCTGAATTGGATTAGTTTCTCCTCAACAAATAAGCGCTTGGGCCACTAAAATCACCTAATGGAGAGGTGGTTGGAGAGGTGACAAAACCTATACTTTTCATTACAAAACGATAAGCAGGAAAAAGATGGATTATTTTGTGAAAGAATTTTTGGGCTATTAAAAGTGGAATTTGTGCTTGTGGAAATTATTGAGTAATCGCAAATGAAAAAGAAGACCGAAATTTTGTGAACAATGCGGGTCGAATTTGCGGATTCAGCGGATCTGAAGATATCAAATGGGCTACATCAAACTCGCATGATAACCCACGTGTGGTATTTAAAGCGTCTTCCTAGTTCTATTGCGAATCTTTTAGATAAACCTCTTAAAGAATTAGAGGCCTAGTCTACTGCGATGTGTGATTTGATCCAAATTTTGATTTCTGATTGAATGAAAGCTGTCATCGATCAATCAATTGGGATGCCTGGATCGACATGTGACTTGGCAAGAGTAACATGAAGCTCGAATTAGGGATGTAGGCAATACTCCCTAATCAAAAGGAATTGATCCATGGTGATTTTGGAACAAATAAATACCCATTTTGATTTCTACCTCGTAAAAACACTTTTTGTTTTGTGTAATTAACCATTTACTTTCTTTTAGAAAGAAATGATGTTCAAACAACAAATATGTCATAGTTACGAATTACATCCATCAGCGTATAGGCTTTAAGGGAATCGTGGGATAACCATCGAGACAAAATCGGGACTATGATTGAGCGGAACAATAGATGAACAAGTAAATCCCTTATGAATTCCAAGGTATTTCATTATTTCATTCTAATTAACAATTAAGAGATTCATCGTTTGGAGGAAGTAGACTACTCAAGAATTTCACATTCATTATGTAAGTAAATGAATAGAATTAAGCAAATCAATAAAAAGAAAAAGAAGGCGGAATCCATGAAAGCTTGCTTGGTCTTCATTGGGAACTTGAGTGCGGAGTAGATCTTTTTGTTTGGGGTTTTCTAGAATTTGAAAGCGAGAACTCCTTTCTTTAGAGTTAGTGTAACTACTTGAGCGGATGAAAGGAAACTTTCCGTCCGATTTTGAAGGGGAGATCTTATAGGATCCTATCCCAATTTTTCTTTTGCTAGGCCCATAACGAAAAACCCACTTTCTTGCGATTCTGAGGTTTATTGAATATGAAATACAATCTTGGAAATCTGACATTCCTCTTTTTTTTACCCGAGGCTTTGATACATTTGAAATCGAAATCTCTACGGTCTTGAGGGCTATTCAAGAACAATTAGCGATCTAGATTTACGAATTATTCTAGATAATTCTTTGGTAGAATGGAAAGAATTAGGGAAGAAGGACCCGAGGAAATGAATGGGAAGATCAAAAGGTTGGAAGAAGAAGGGATTTTTTGGTTAGGCATGGAATTAGCTAAGCATTTTATTCAAACCGATATAGAACCGAATGGATGGTTTTGTGTTTATTACAGTCCTTCCTCTGAGTTAAGACCCATTGTTGAGATAGATGGGGGTAAATTAATGAGCTCGGATATTAATGAACTCTATCGAAGAGTTATCTATCGAAACAATACTCTTACCGATCTATTAACAACAAGTAGGTTTCGCTGGCGAATTAATAATGTGTCGAGAAATTAGTCGAAGCGTGGATACACTTCTTGATAATGGAATCCGAGGCAACCGATGAGACGATCATAATCAAGTTTACAAGTCATTTTCCGATGTAATTGAAAGCGAAGAGGAAGATTTGCGAGACTACGCTTGGCGAAGCGTCGATTATTGGTCGTTCCGTCATTGTCGTAGTCCTTCGCTTTCATTACATCGATGTGGATTACCACGAAATGCAATCGAGCTTTTCGGACATTTGTAATTCGTGGTCTAATTAGACAACATCTTGCTTGAACATAGGAGTTGCTAAAGAGTCAAATTCGGGAAAAAGAACCTGTGTATGGGAAATACTTCAAAAAGTTATGCGGGGCATCTGTATTCTTGAATAGAGCACCCACCATAAATTAGGCATACAGCATTCCGGCCCGTTTTAGTGGAAGGCGTGCTATTTATTTACACCCGTTAGTTTGTAAGGGATTGATGCGATTTTGATGGGGATCAAATGGTACATTCATGTACCTTTATCTTTGGAGGCTCAGCGGAGGCCCGTTTACTTATGTTTTCTCGAGATGAATCTTTTGTCTCCACTATAAGCGATCCCATTTCCGTATAGCGCAAGATATGCTTATTGGACTCTATGTATTAACGGCGGAATCGTCGAGGTATTTGTGTAAATAGGTATAATCCATGGAATCGACAAAACTATCAAAATAAAAGAAGTGACAATAAGAACCTAACTATCTGAAAGAGCCTTTTTTTCTAATTAGTATGATGTAATTGGAGCTTATCGTGACGAATCCATTTAGCTAGTCCTTTGTGGCTCGGTGGCGATTAGATCAACGCATTATTTCTTGAAGTGAAACTCCTATCGAGTTCACTATGAATCCTTAGGCACTTATTATGAGATTTATGGACACTATCTAATAGTGAAGTCTAAAAAAGAAATTCTTTTCTATACATTGAACCCTTTGGTCATATTTCTCTTTATCGAGAAATCGAAGAAGCCATCTGGGGGTTTTCTAACTCCGTTAAATGCGGTACCTAACCGGGCTAAGTAAATCTTGAGACTAATGCAATTGAATCTGAATTGATTTCTTTATTTATTTCATACAAGTCGCACTATAGGTTGACCCAAGAGTCGTCCTTCTTGTCTTCTTCTTCTTCTTTTCCTTTGTTCGGGAATTAGGAAAGATAGTTGTGGAACACCAGGCATAATGGAAAGGAAAACAAAGATAGTTGTGGAACACCCACTTTGGTGTGGAAGCGTAAGAATTTTATTGTCGTTATAATATTTCAAGCTGGGCTGTAATTCTGAATTGATACACGAATCAAGATCGAGAAAAGGAAGTTTTCCAACCACTAACTCAAACCCCTTAGTGGGGATCTCATATAGGCCTTTATGTTTGACACATGTAAGCGGACCTTTATGAGCTTCTAAAATGTCTTTTAGGCCATGACGCCCCAGTTGGTCTATACATGTGACTGCTATCGAGAGCAGGCGCAATAGCTAAATGATGATGTGCAATATCGGTCAACCACGGACCCCGATTCTGGATCTAATCCTCCACGAAAATCGAAATTCCATATTTTGACCAATTCAAGGTGAAAAATGGGGTTGCTCCTCGGCAAAACTTGGATAAAGTTGAGCGAAAGATCACGATTTAAAATAAATTCATGAGGAAGGGTATCTCTTTAGGATCTACTCGGCGTTTAAAATTGGTTAATCGGTAAAGATCGTGTACTTGATGCCACCTTGAGAGAGAACCAAGTCTAGTAGCCCGCTAAATGGTGATTCAACATAGATTCTACATCTTGAAACCAAGCGATTTTAGAAACGCTTTATGATAATGAAACCAACCGACAAAAAGCATTAAGGCCGAAAGACCAGCGCTTTGATTCTGATAGAGTTGTAATTCACTAGTTATTCGGATGCTCAAAATCTGAAAAAACCGGAGGTTATTTGTATTCCTCGAAACCCCACATCACCATTGATATTTCTTGACCCACTATTGGCGAACCACGGGCACTTGGCCCGATGTGAGTTGGATCGCAACCACGCTTCATAATTGGAAAACGAGCACCATGGAAATACATGCCGCTCGGCCGAAGAAAGATGATGGAGAGTTGGCGAAAATGAGCACTAAATACTTTTAGAAATCTCCTCCAAATCATTGGTATGGCTATCGAAATCGTGAGCATCGGCATGTAGGTTCGAGATCAGTGGTAATGTCAGTCCTTTAGCTATTGTTCTTGAGAAATGACCGGTTTGGCCCATTCTTGAAAGAAGTTTTACGGATCCTTATCCACCAAAATTTTCACTTAAGCTCCGTGACGAATAATCATTGAGTCCTCCTCTTCCGGACAACACATACAAAGAGACATAGCGATCGAATAATTAGTAAATCTTTGAAAGAGATTTCTATAATAGAATTCGTTTCTTTCTCTTTTTGATCTCCTATTTATCTACTTTCTTTAGTTCTTTACTAGAGCAATTATGATCTGGAAGTCGATCAGGCAAGTGTTAGGATCTATTATGACATAACCATGAGGCGCTCAGCGGACCTTTTGAATACCATAAAACCTTTTGTAGCTTTTGGTTGGTGCAAAATGATCTTTTTGTATAACCTAGTGATATGAATTACTCTATTCAAAATTCCAAATTAAATGCGACCATTGCTATGAAACATCCGGTATAAAGCGAAGAAATCTATTTTGTATGATATCCCTTATTTTAGGCTACGAAATATCCGATCAAATAGAATGCTTAAAAGGAATATAATGAAATTCTTTGCTTTGATTGGCTCTTTACACAAAGCAAAGGAATGATCCATTGTTATATTATATTCATGATGAGCCCTTAAATTAGAATTAGAAAATTCTAACAAATCAAATAAATAGAAATCAAAAGGATGCTTTTTTTATTGAAAGCATGTGATCTTCAACGATTATGTGTGATATAATTACGGGAGTAAGCGCTATAGCACATTTCCAATACTCGGCTTGATCAAACCAAGCCTCCAATTTGAATCTCCCTCATGAGCGGCTGTTCTCCCGGTCGGAATAGGTTGATTAAACCTTCCCTTAGAACCGTGCTTGAGAGTTTCCTAACTCATCTGGCTCATCCATTTTTGGTGCCTGTTCCATACCTAAGAAATAAGATTTCTCATTGATCTATGCCATTTTAGGGTTAACGAAGAGGTTCATTCCATGAGTTTAAAGCTGAAATTTGGATTACTAATCCGTTTTAGTTCGTTTATCTTTTTCCCACCTTCGAAAGAAAAAATTTCCCTTATCATTAGAATTTTACGAAAGGTAACTATCTCGGTTTCATATAGAAATTTCTATTTTATAGAATCTTTGAAAAAGACTTTTCTCCTAAGAAAGAAAAGACTTACTATCTTTGGGATCGATCTACCATTTTCAAGAGACTTTAGTGGATCGACTCTATTACATAAGTGGATTCTAATTTTTATCTCACACCATGAATGAAGTAAGTCTATCTACCATCATGACATAAATCTGATTAGTATTGTTGTATCATTTGAACCTCGCTAATTGATCTTTACGGTGCTTCCTCTAACAATTAGATCCTTTTTTTTTTATCCATAGAAAAAAGAATATCTATTTCTTCCTATTTCGATTACCATGGAATAGGTTTCCATGTGGTACTTACTCCTCCAGACAATATAAAAGATGCCATGGATATGGCAGTTCCTACGCATATTGTATGGACCGGTGCGATCCTGTTATTCTGAAGCAAAATAGCGACCCACTATTAGATCCTGTTTTAACATGAAACATGTTGGGACTAGATTAGATAGAAATGAGAACTCCGAATTTCTTTGTTTTCAACGCCTCTTAATTTAGAGAATTAGTCACTTCATGACCTTGATGGTTGTATGGGTATCAATCTGAGCGAGATGGATGTTTGTTGTCCCAACCATTCTTTTAGGCCGAGCGAAGGAAGGGGTAATTTGAACAAGGTTTTCTGTTGTTGATTCCTAGGTGTAGTGATTCTTCCCTTATCTTTTATTGGTACTAGTGAAGTAGGATTGACTCATAATACACAACCTCTAGGTGTAACCTTTCGCTCGATACTAGAATCAAAAATGGAAACATAGTACACGAGGTTGCATTAATCGAGGATACCTGACGGAAGGATTGTTCTATTTCAAAACTTCACCTTCAACAAGCGTAGATTTCTTTAATTTTCCCGATTAGCGTCTTTCTCCTCTGAGAGAGATGAAAAAGAATCAAATCACACCATCTACGTAATAGGTAAATGCCTCCTTTTCTCCACGAAGTTGTCGGAATTATTTGCAATAAGATATTGGCTACAATTGAAAAGGTCTTATCAATAAAATTTCCATTTGTCCGCGATCTAGACATAAATAGCAATCCATTCTATAATTCTTCTCATCCGGCTCATGGAAAATCATCCCACAAAGAAAAGAATTATGCGATGCGAAATAACATAAAAGCAGTTGATTTGAAAACAAAATGATAGGCCTTCTATATTTATTTGGAATAGATAGTTCAAATGGATTGGTCTAGTCGTACCTATCGAATAATGGGAATTTTATAATGGAATTGGAAGAACTCGCTATTCACTCGGGTTTTGTTCATAATCATTATGTAGGAGAGATGGCCGAGTGGTTCAAGCGTAGCATTGGAGCTGCTATGTAGGCTTTTGTTTACGAGGGTTGAATCCCTCTCTTTCCGTACTTTCACTTAATTTTGTTAACTCGGTTGATTAACAACACCGTACAAATAGCAATGGAAACCTTTATTCCAATAGTTACACCTTTGATTGAGATAGATTCTCTCTTTGAATTGGCGTGACACCTAAACTAGGAAGAATCTTTGGAAAGAATATAAAAATAGCCCTTTTGGCTATTTGGTTCTAATCCATAAATGCGATAAAACCGGGGATCCTATTTTCTTACGTAACCTTAGGGTAATTTGATAATTTGATAAAAGGAACCCCGAACCATTGCTATTTTCTTCGAGTTTAGGTTTAAGTCTGGCGAGAATAATACTCTACGACTAACAATTCATTTATTTGCAAACCTACCCATTTACTATCTATTATTTGATTCACTAATCCTTTATATTGGGATGGTTGAAAGGTCAAAAAGTGTGAAACTTCCTTATCCTTACTTTGTAGAGGTTTTTGTGTGGAAAGGAACAGAAGAGATACATAGGAAATCACCAGTTGCTTGGGATAGAATATGTGATCCAAAGACAACAGGTGGTTTAAATGTTACTTCCTTGATAGAATGGAATAAAGCCACTCTCACAAAATTGTTATGGAATCTGCAATCTAAAGCTAACAAATTATGGGTTAGGTGGATTCATACTTATTATCTGAAAGGACATGATGGGGGGGGGGGGTGGGGGACAAGATAGATGTTCATGGATAGTGAAGAGTATCTTGAAATGAGATTGTTGGTGGAGCAGTCCTCGTATTGGGTGGATGTACTTAGAACTGGAAGATACTCTACCACTAAGATGTATAGAGAACTTAAAGGGGATAAACCTCATGTTGCTTGGAGAAAGATGTTCTTTCACAATGCTGCTTGACCAAGAGCTGTATTTATACTATGGCTTTGCTTGTTGGGCAGGATGGCAACAAAGGACAGGTTGTTGAGATTTGGTATTCCTATAGATGGATTGTGTGTGTTCTGTCAAGGTAGTGAATCTATCAGTCATCTATTTTTTTATTGTATTGTAACAGCTGGAATCTGGCAACATGTACTTCACTGGATTGGGTATAATCATATGCCTGTTGCTTGGGATTTGGAGCTTGACTGGTTGATAATGGAAACTAAGAAAAAGGGATGGCGTCCGAAAGTGTTGAAGATAGCGCTGACTGAGACCGTTTACATACTATGGCAAAGGCGCAATGGTTTAATCTTCAGGCAACAACAGCTCTTGAATAGTCAGATTCTATTTGATATCAAGTGTGTGGTAGTAACTAGAAGCTTGCAAAGACTAGATTTGAGGCAACATATTAATATTACTACAATGCAGATTGTCTGATGCATGTAGTTAGCTAGATATCTTGGTTTGTTTTGTTATAGTGATTGACTAAACTGTTTTACCTGGATCTTGTTTTGGATCAGTTATACTTACTTTGTTTGGAGAATGAGAATATATTGCTCGGGTTCCAAAAAAAAAGACACTGTCATTTTTGTTTCCTTCGGTACTACATCTTGGTTTCGATAAGGAAATTGAAGAGATTGCATCGAGGTTGGAGCGGGTGAACAAAAGTTCTTATGGGTGTTGAGAGGCGGATAAAGGTGATATTTTTCAGGGGAGATTAGGAGAGCTCAACTTCCGAAAGGATTTGAAGAACGAGTGAAAGAAAGAGGCCTTATTGTGAGAGATTAGGCTCCCCAATTGGAGGTATTGTGGCACTCGTCTACGGGTGGATTTATGAGTCATTGCGGGTGGAATTCGTGCATAGAGAGTTTAAGTGTGAGAGTGCCTATGGCAACTTGGCCCATGCACTCGAACCAACCTGGGAACGTTGTGTTGATAAATAGATTATTGAAAGTCGTAGTGGAAGTTAGAGGTGGTGCAAAGAGATGATGTGGTGCCGCGTTTCGAGGTAGAAAAGGCTGTTAGGAGATTGATGGGATCCGCAAAAGGGGATGAGATGAGAGAAAGGGCAGCAAAATTGGGAGAGGCTATTAGGGAATCTGTGATGGAAGGTGGAAGCACATTCAAGGAGTTTACTTCATTCATCAATAAAATTACTAGCTAGATGAATTATACTTTTAAGATTTTCCTTTGAGTTTGTTGTGAATTGTGATTCTTGAGTTACAAATAGCAATGGTTGGAATAACGCGCAGAGAGATTTACCTGCATTAACTGGGGAATCGCTGGTAAGCCAAATAAAATACCTGCTTTTAAGAAGTAAATGTAGGTAATGTCATCAAGAATAACAAATCGTAGCATATTTGATGATCTTTCCCAGCGTTTTTTTAAGAAAAGCAGGTAATTGTCTTTGTTTTACTTGTGTTTCAATAATGCTTAAATTAAAATCCATATATAACATGTTATTTCTGGTGAGGAAAATTTAATTACAAACATGCTAGAAATGAAAAGGCACACTTAAAAAAAGATTTCAAATGATAAAAAATATAACACGTATGGAAAATGAAAATTATTTTGGTATTACTTTGGGTCGACCTTGATACGAAGAAAAATGGGTATTATTTGGATATTACTTTGGGTTGAATCTTTCAACCTTGTTGTAATTTTTATTATCAAGTATTATAATATTTATTAACAAATATTATAGATTTGTGTTCAAATGTTTTAATTTAATAAAAAGTGATGTATTGTTATTATAATTAATTAGAATAAAGTTACAAATAAATGACATAATAAAATAAATAAATGAAAGGTAAAGTTTACAAGAAATAATAAAATAAATGGAAAAAATGGTTTGGGTTGTAACTTAGTGGAATGTTAATGTCGCAGGGAAAGAAAGATTTGAGAGGATTACATTACTGGAATTAATATTAATTTTTAGGATGAAGTTAGTCAAGGATAACATTACAGAGATTGGGAGATTTAAGAAGGTATGACTTATGAGTCATTTGAGATGGTGCAAGTTGCAATTACTTGCATCATGTCCCTCAATGGCAATACCGTATATGGTGGAACTTGTTGGTAGTTTCAATTCTAAGGAACTCTGAACCGCGATGAAGAGGTTCCCTCCCAAGATAGAGGATCTCCTGGAACCTTGTCACGGAAGGGAAGAATTACTATTATATTTTTGTATATAATCACCGGAAACATCTTGACTACTTTAAAACATTGAACCAGTCCACAAGAAAATTTAAATACTATTCAAAGAAGCATTAGAAAGCAATATGATGCGACATTCATGCATTGTCTACTAGGAAAACTATCCTCACTCTTTAGTTTTTTACTTCATATACTTGTCTTATTATTTACAAATGCTGGCCATTACATTTTTCCATATGTAAGATCTATGAAACTTCCAACAATAGACAAATATTGATGAAACTTTTGAATGGACGTTTTCGTTCCACAACTTTGATTTAATCACCCAATTAAACGATGACCTTAATTATAATCTTTCATATATTCTGTAGACTCAGACTCATTGACCACACAAAATCCACATACCCTTATTTATATACTGAACTCAAATTTCACACACCATTGCAAGCTAGCTAACAAACCAAACCACTCCAATGGCAAACGACAACGGTTCCGAATCCGTCTCGATTGCTGTAGTCATGGTACCCCTCCCCGCGCAAGGCCATCTCAACCAGCTCCTCCACCTATCCCGTCTCATAACGACCTACAACATACCGTTGCACTTCGTCAGCTTCACCACCCACACTCGCCAGGCAAAGACTCGAGTCCATGGCTGGAACCCCCTATCCACAGCCAATATGCACTTTCACGAATTCTCAACTCCCCAATTCGATAACCCTCCTCCCAACCATACCGCCACTAATAAATTTCCATCACAAATAATTCCGTGCCTTCACGCAGCAAATGAACTCCGCGAACCTGTCAACAAACTAGTTCAGGAACTTTCCACGACAGTTAAAAGAGTCGTGATAGTTTACGACTCTATGATGGCTTATGTCGTGCAGGACATTGGAACGGTATCTAATGCCGAGGCGTTCTGTTTTCAGAGTATTTCAGCATTTTCACTCTGTTCTTTCTACTGGGAGTATACCGGAAAACCAAATCTAACGCCTGAGACTGAAAGTGCAAAACATGCTCCCTCAATGGTAGGATGCTTTCCTCCTGAGTTTGCTGAGCTAACAGCTATCCAACAGAACGCGAAAAAGGTCAGTTCTGGAGATATTTATAATACAGCACGAGTGATCGATGGTTCGTACCTGGACTTGCTTGCGAAAGATAAGTGTTCTGGAACTGACAGGTGTTGGGCTATAGGTCCTTTTAATCCGGTTGTTGTACATGAGAGAAAGAAGGAAATTAAACCTAATGATTGCTTAGAGTGGCTTGACAAACAGGAGATGAATTCGGTCATATTTGTTTCATTTGGAACAACTAGTTCATTTTCAGATGAAGAAGTTCATGAGATAGCTATTGGATTGGAGAAAAGTGATCAGAAGTTTATATGGGTGTTGAGAGATGCAGACAAGGGAGATATTTTCGATGGAGACACAAGGAGAGCGTCTTTACCCCAAGGGTGCGTTACGTAATCTAAAGACCCCGTACCAGGTTCGTAATTTATTCTGTTTTTCTGGCAAAACAATTTATGCTTCTTGTACTCTATCAGGTATGAAGAAAGGATCAGAGGAAGAGGACTGATATTGAGAGATTGGGCGCCTCAGTTGGAAATTTTAGCACACGGCTCGACTGGTGGATTTATAAGTCATTGTGGATGGAATTCGAGCATAGAGAGCATTAGCATGGGAGTGCCTATAGGGGCATGGCCTATGCACTCGGACCAGCCAAGGAACGCGTTTCTGATCACAGATGTGCTCAAAATTGGGGTGGAAGTAAGGGATTGGAAATGTAGAGATGAACTGGTGTCGAGCTTTCAAGTCGAAAAGGCAGTTAGGAGATTGATGGCTTCGGAAGAAGGAGACGAGATAAGGAAAAGAGCAGGCGAATTGGGGGACGCTGTAAGGCGTTCTGTTATGGAGGGTGGAGAGAGACAAAAGGACATGGACTCGTTCATTGCTCACATCACTAGAAACTAGCCACACAGATTTGTTTCTAGAGAATTAGTATTTTGTTTTTGTTCAATCATATGTTTACAGACACTTCTTATATATTCAAGATATACATGCAGACTTTTTTGGAATAACAAACTTATTGGAAAAGCAGTTAGCGAACAAATTTTGCAACTTATAACAAGATACTCCATGGGTCAAGAACACAGCTCCCCGAGAATATTAGTTCAATCTCCTTAACGTTCTTCGTAAAATAATGGCCTAATATATATAAATTACCTTAACGTTTAGCTGCTTGGTCATGTTTCTGCTTATTAGCTGCATATGAAGGGCTGAACAGATTCTTGAGGCCTCCAGCCTGAGCATACCAATTTGGTATAATCTTGGAAAGATGACGGCATAGATCCTTATGCAATTTCTGATTGTCCCTTCAGCAACTCCAGTTGCAAGACATCTGCAATTCTAATGTTCAGTCAAAGCGGTAGAATTCAGGACTGAGAGGTTTTAATGCAAAGAACATTGTGAAAAAGATGAATATAATTCAGTATTCAGAATTCAGAGATTTTAGTACAAGCTCACGATAGCATAGCACAATCACCGTATAATTATATGATCATACTACCGTGGTGTAAAAGATGAATATTGTTTACATCTATGATGATATGATGGTCTTTCTTTCTTCTGACAGTTGAGTGACAATATAAATAACAGCCACTGCAATTGAAATGGGGCTCCTCCTAAAATGGTAAACCAACATTAGAACAAAAACGCCTCTGAAATAACAAAGCTTTAGATATTGCAACATGAACAGCATTGTTACTTGCCTACAAAGTTCATGCTTCATGAAAACCTCTCCATGAAATCCCCAGCATTAATCATGCGCATCTCAAGCTCGAGCTGTTTAATGATGGATTCTTTTGCTCGGCCAATTTCCTTTTTTTTTTTAGCCTCATTGGTTGCAGAGCACATTTCTAGTTTGATCATTGTTTCAGAAAAGCTCATTCACAAAGTTTCCACTGGAAACCACACTATGATCATAGAATTAAGCCAAGGGCATACCAGTTACAGGGGCTTGTACTCTTGCCAACAAGCGATAGTATCTTGAGTTTCCCTTGGCTGCACTTTTGATGTTCAACCTTGTCGAAAATCTCATTTGCCCAATCCTGTCCAACAAAATATTTTGTAATCCATCCAACTAGAAATTATTTTGTAATTTATGAAAGATAGATATATTTAACATCTTCTGGATACTAAATCGTTCGGAATGCCAACAGTTTTTTTTTTTTTCTTTCGATGGAAATAAACATAGTATGAGTAGATGCTGAACCCCTTTCGAAAAAAAGATTGTGTAAGACAACAGGTTTTTCTCCTCTTGTCATGCCATTAACAAATCATATGTAGAAGTATAACTACCTTTGTATTCAAAATTTCAGAAATGCAAAAGTCATCGACCTCAAATTTCAAGATAAATGCATGGCTAACTCATGTCATCTAGATATTTGAACAGTGGATTAGATGCGATAATGTAAATAGAAGATAAATATTGCACCTCTAATGTAGCAGCGACAAGCCCCAGCCTGAAAACGAATTAGCGACATTAGATGCTTTCTAACATTTATTGCTAAACAAATCGAAAGTCACATAAAGACTTGTGGCAAGACATACTCAGAGAGACAGCAAAGGGTTGTAATTGAAGTACTACTTAAAGTGATTCCAGCATCTAGCGAACATTAGTGTCAAAAGAAACAATTGTCACTCTAACAACAATCACTTTGGCTGAAAATATACATACAAGTTCATGCAAATTCAGAGAAACCAAAATAGCACGCGACTCATGAGCTAAACCAATATCCCTTATGCAAAGATTTATAGGTTATAATTCCCTAACTGTAATTTAACCCCACGCGTCCTCACCATTTAAGTACCACTTAATAAACGAAACTCCCAACATATACAACACAATGCAGTTCCAGAACAAGTATCAAAACACAGAATCCCACAATAATGGACACTAAAAGAAACATACCAATACTCATAATATACATGAAGCTCTCCCCACACAATGGTCATCGATTTTTGTTAACTTGTACTTCCTCAATCATATACGAGACAAGACAACTAAGAACCCAATTCACAATTACAACAATCAACAAAGTAAAACACATTAACATCAAATTGATCAACCATCTATCACATTGACACACACAAAATTGAATAAAACTAAGCATAATTCACCTATCAGACATAAACTAGGTGAGTACTTACATACATATGGAGATTTGGTATTCTATGGAGGGTTTATGGATAGAGATGTAATGAGGATTATGTGATTAAATTGAAATGGGGTATTTATATGATTTATGGGCTTTTTAATTTGGGGAAAAATCAAAAATGGCACTTGGAAGATTTATGGAATTAAAATGGACGTTTGCCGATAGGTTTGTTTGTTTGTTGACAGTAACAGTTAGTTTGGTAGCCTAGATGGAATGTTTTGGTTGGTTACGAAGGTCCATTTTTTTGTTTGGTCCGTTTCAGAAATGTGTTTTAGTGAAGACCCAGTAAAAATGCAGGCGTTTCATGATGATATCGTGTGACCAAGGACGAAATTGGTAGAAAAAATAGAGGGTTTCGTGGATGGACTAAATTGTGGATTCATGCCACGTCGGACGAATTCGTTTAATTCGTCAATTCGTCTCAATTCTTTTTTAAATTAGATTTTAGATATTTACTTTTGGCATTTATTCAAAAAAAATATTTTATTTTTAAGTAACTCGTATATATTTTAGAAGCATTTAATTTTTTTCATTTTTCAAAAAAAAAATTCGATTGTTGTTCAATTGTATGTGTTAATGTTTTTGTGTTTGTATAAATGAAACATTTTTCTAAAAAGTTTTAGAAACATTTAATTTTTCTTTTTTTCATTTTCGATTTATTTTTATTTTTATTTTTCCGTGTTCAATCATGCATGTTAATGTTTTTGTGTTTGTATAAACGAGTTATTTTCGATTTTTCATTATGTTTTATTAATTTTATAAGATTTTTATGAGTTAGGGGCATTTTAGTCAAATTACAACTATTTAGTGTTGCGTTTAGCGGAAACGGTGTTGCGTTTAACAGCCCCGGGAGAAGTGTGTTTTAAACGAATTGACACAGGGGCAATTCGACATTTCACATGTGCACAGAGAGGGCTTTATGGTAAGTTAACATTAGCAATTCTTGATGGATTTATGAAGTTGACCAAACAAAGAGCCAATTGAGCCTTTCTTTTTGGTCGGTGGCCGTACTTGACCAAACTAAACATTTGCTTCAACAAAGCCCATTCCAGAAACCCAGTATGTAGAATTTTAATAGTGTTTTGGAATGGATTTTTATCTTCGTCCGTAGTCGGTACCAAACGAAGCGTAAGGCCTTTATTAGCAGTGAGTCTTGGGATGAGTATCGGGTTTATTATGTTCCGGACCAGAATGAGGCATATGAGCTGAATTTTTTCTGATGGCATCCACATGCATTTTATATATATATTCCCATAAAGATCTGTACTGGGAAAAGGAAATTTGGTTTGTCTGATGTAGGTTCATCCTACTCTACGTGAGTGGATTCCACGTCTCAATGACCTGCCTAATATTGGGCCTTATTATGTCACTGTAGCCATGTGACATCTCCATATCTTTGCACAATCTTTCCACAATCTTCATATGCAGATTCTCTTCTCTATCTCAATCTCTCTCACCCCTCATTTATCCTCATTCATCTTCTTCTGTTCTCTCTCATCCCTCATTCTTCCTCATTCATCTTCTTCTTGTTCAAGTCCGACGGTAAAAAAATTGGCCTCATGTCCATCAACACATCACCACTGCACCGCCTCCATGACCACCGCATTCCACCACTCAACACCTCTCGTATTCTCAAACCTCCGATCATGCTCCACTATTTCACCGGTAGCTTTGAGCCAGGAGTAGTTTTTGGTGGTTCAGATCTCCCCCGATCCACCACTGTCTATACTTCTGAGATCTGATTTTGTCCATATACTCGGTTAAGACCCAAAAATCGTGTGGAGCGGTGGTTGAGAACCTGATACTTCTCATTGACCATTAACCGATTTGTAGCATTTTTAGGCCCTTTGGGTATAAATATTGAAGATCGGCCCATAATTGAGGAGAAAAGCCCACGACATAGGCCCAAAATTGCAAACTTTAGAGAGAACCAACATTTGGTAATAAAACTTTGAAGGTGGGGCTGTGATATTTGAGATGGGAATGTGATCAATTTGAAACAATGAAAAGATTTTGGGAGATATGTTAACCCACAAACATAAATTTGGGAGGGGACACACGTGGTTACAGTGTTTAGCAAAATCAGACAAATGGAAGATCTTGTCAATAGTAAACAGTAGGCATATAATACAAAAAACAGTGAAATATGTACCTCAATCAGATGAAAATGTGTTTGCCTACAATACAGCCCATTTCACACATTTTGGTTCATCTAGCTTTACTGACTGTCTTTGAGGAGCGACCGACCCATGAGTGTCGAGAAGCTTGATTCTGGGAGTAGAAGTCTGAAAACTGTCCTGCAGGGTCGTGTCCTAAATATGGTTGTCAAATTTTTTTAAATTTTTTTTTACATATTAAATATAGGGATATTCTATTGTCAGGTAAGGTTGTACTGTAATTAATGTAAAATATCATTGTACTTTAAATCTCAGCCATCCAATATAATATGATTCAATCCTGGCCTGAAAATAAAATACAATTGCATTACTATTAGAGTTTATATTAGAATTAAGTGGAAACACATTTCCCTCTTTCTTTCCATCCGTTTACCACCGCCCCTATTTCTTTTTCTTCTCCGATCGTTCTCAGTATCATCGCCATTGACAAGACATAAGCCTCCTCCCCCATTCTATCATTATACTGAGAAGTTTTTTCCATCTATTCACCATCGACTCCAGAATGATCTTCTGGCAAAGAATTTTCCTTACCTCTCTGTTCTTTAAATTGAAGCTGAGTCACCATTTGTTGGTCTCTTCTTCTTTTCGACTATAATCCTAAAAAGGATCCAATAGACCAATAGAAATGTATAGTGATTAAAGTCATCCTTCGGTTAGTCTCACTGTCCAGATTGGTTTGGAATGAGCAAAAAGTTTGGTTATTGATTTTGAATTTTGTCTCTCTGTATTATTTACTCCGCCGCTGAAATTCCACCGGTGATTTCTTGGCTATTCAGTCTGTCTCTGTTTCTGATCCTTAATCGGTCATTCCAGTCGATGAATTACTGGGAAAGAAGGAAGCGTAAGAGTTTATGGGAAGGAGGATGCATCGATCACAGCTTTTTGGGGGTGGGGCGCAGAAGAAGAAGGAGGAAGGAGCGTAGGAGAAGAAGCGCATAAAAAGGAGGAGGAAGAAGACAAAGCGCTTGAGAAGAAGAAGGAGCCCATAAGAGTTTCAGACTTTCAGCGCAGAGGAGTTTCAGACTTACAGCGCAGACTAGATGAAAGAAAGAAACTTTTTTTTTTTTTATTTTTTTTTTATGGTAATGCAATTGTATCTCATCATGCATGTGGTAAATAATTAATCATACTAGATTGAATGGATAAGATCTAAAGTATGATGATATCTGACATTAGTTCTGTCTGACCTTATCTGACTATAGAATAACCCTTAAACATATTATAAGAGTATTTAGAAGTTGAAATTAGTGAAATCGCACTTACGAATTAATATTTTTTTAGAACTGTTTTAAAATCTAATTTGAAGAAATTCATATTCCAAGTTTGTGAACATTGGATAATTTCAATCCTGGCATTGTCGTCTTCTCTTTATGAGGATGACCCAATGCTAGATGTTCCAACTAGATACATCATGCTTAGATAAATAAGAACATTATGAATTGTCCCAAAATAAACCAATTGTTGTTGCTACTCTCTTCTCTATTCCTTTTCCATACGAGCTTAGAGAAGGAATAGATAAGAGGGCCTCTGAGAATGTGGTAAGAAACCCGTAATAAAGTCCCACGACAACGACCGAATTGACTAGTTTGATACAAACGGGAATCCAACTTCCGAATAGAAAATACAAATGTTGCATGATTTAAACTCCAACTTGATTTTTTGGAAATTTTTGTGTACTTGTCGCACTATTTTGATTTTACCATATATAGATAATTTTTTAGATATATGAACAATCTAATTTTTTACTCACTAAATGGAAAATGGTCGATGTCAAAATCCACAAAAATTCTCTATATAACTAGTTTTTTTACTCACTAAATGGAATATAGTCGATGTCAAAATCCACAAAGGATCATGTCCTTCAAGTCGCACGTTGTTTTCTACCACATCGTTTCAAACGAAATTTTACCATAACAATCCTCTTATTTGGAACTAAATTGATTGAGTTGGTTGAGTTGAGTAGTACATAACCGTCGTACTCAATATCTTATATTTTATATGTACTAGTAACCTTGACACGCGAATACCCGCGTGAGACATTTTTTACATTACCATAAATTTTAATCAAGTTTGATAATATATATTCTTTAAGAATGATTATAATAAACCATACTTATTTAAAATGATTAATAAACCTAGATTTAAAAAAAATAGTTGTGATATCTTAATTATTTTGTTATTTAACATGAAGTACTATTTATTAAATTTTTTATCTTTTACGCGTTCAACTAAAATATTATAATTAGTAAATTTGTATCTGTTAAAATTTTAGGAAAAGTTAGATATGTGATAATTGTAAAAATGGACATTTTATTTGATTTGAATTTTTTTTTAGTATTAATATAGATATGGATATAGAAGTATAGAAGATATAGATTACAATGATGACATGATCCTCACCCATTACAATTTCCTAATGTAAACATGAGAGAGTTGATATTCCCAATAATTCACACAAATACAGATAGTTGAAATCCCCAATAATCTACACAAATTATATTTGCCAATTAACACCACTTAGAGCATAATGACACAGCAAAAAGAAAAGGAAAAAAAAAAACTCGATAAGAACTATAAAATGACATACCTGACATGCGAGCTTGATTGTGAAATGCAAAAGTACGGCCATGGCGGATCATGGTGAGGTTTATACAAAGTGTATTGATGAAGTAAAGTAGTAGTAGTGCAGTTTTGATCATTACCATCCGGGATGCAAAGAAGGTGATGAAAACTGCAAGTTAATTAGTGGAGTATTAGCCGTGTAATGAGAAGTTTTGAAGGTTTTTTAAGTTGTTTTATGTTTTATTTTTAAATGTTTTTTTAACAATAGGGCAACTATTTCTTTGGTAGTAATAACTACCTATGGGAGTTTGCTTAGGAAATAGTAATAGATGTGTAACTTCAATTTAGGATATATGTGTAACATGGGTAGTGAAATTATTTTTATGAAAAAGTATTAGCACGCCATCAGCTTTAACATACCTAAATCTAGAATCTAAAATAGGACTTTCTAGAATCTTTGAACGGTCTATATATTAAATAAATGATATTGGGATTGGAATGGAATAAAATGAAATAGAGCTCCTCGCTGATTTTCAATGGCAGTTGGCTACTATTTTTCTTTTGTTTTTTTTATAATTTCACGGGTCGGTCGCGAAATTTACCTCTTATCTAGGCTAATGCAATTGTTTTGTGTCTTTGCCCTCTCTCCCAACCACTCGTCTCTCAAGAGACGGACTCTCGTATTTGTAGCGTTTTCAACCATTTTAAATTCTCTAAAATTTGAGGACGTTAAAGGTACAAGATTCATCACGGAGCTGGAAATTAAGAAAATAAACCTAGAGAAGCCTGTCGAATTCTTCAAGTTTTGACCACGTCAACATGGACATCCCGGACCACTTCTCCTCAAGCATTTTGGAAACAGCCCATTAGGCAAGCATTACCCAATTGCTGCTGGACACTTGAATTTGCAATGACCGAAGCCTGTACTAACTCAGGTTATCCTCTTTCTTTGGCCCACTACCTATGGTTTGCAAACTATATAATTAAGGGCAAATTTATTATGGTGCACTTAAATTGGTCAATAACAAATTCAATTCTATACAATAACGATATGATTCCAAAAATTGAACTGAGCAATTTTCGATATTACAAATGGGTCCAAACGTCAAAGTTGATGATGACATGGAATTGCTTTTTGCTGATTTGTCGGTCAAAGTTGGTAATAATAACGAAAATGCCATTGAATATTTTGATTTTTGAGTTTTTTTAATTTTGTTTCCCTATTTTCTTTTCTTTTCTGTTTTCTTTTTTTCCTCCATTATTTGGTGACACAGGTTGTTGGATGTGTCAGTAATTAGCTATAACAAATTCAGGGACCTATTTGTAATTGATTTAAATCAATTTCCAACTGGACTTATTTGTAATTTACTTAGATTTTGTTTAGTCAATTTTGGTAAATTTCAGTTAATTTTAGGTAATCAGTCAATTAATCTATTTTCCAACTGTTTCTCAGTATGCTGAAGAATGTACTAGGTCCCTTTATTGACTTCAAATAAATGCACCAGGACCCTGTATTGATTGAATGCATATCACGAATCTAATCGAAGCTACTACGATATATGAAAGTCGAAGGTCTATTATACATATTCCAAGAGTCAAATTCAATTCTTCCATTGTTTTCATGTCCATATCCGCATTCATCTTTATAATTTACCTATAATCTGAGACCATCGAAGCGACAAGCAAAAACAACAAGTAACAATGAAGATTAAGGGCTATCAAAGAATGATTAAGCCATCATCTCATGTGGGGATCGGGTAATTTGCTATACTCTTATTGTATGATGAGTCACATAATAACACTAACATATTTGAATGCATGGAAACATACATAATGTGAACATGGAAAAAATTTGAGCGACCTACTCTTGCTAAAAACTAACAACTTCACGAAGAGAATTGAGCAATGATGATCAAGGTTGGACCACGTATGAGGCTTCAACATTGCTTCAAAGCTCATTCACGATGAGTGTGGCCACTCTGCGAGCTTTGTCAGAGGTTCTACTCACAACCGATGGTGTCTTGGATACTCATTGGCCATGACATATTATGGTGAAAGGTGGCATAATGCATTTCTTCAAAAGTACGCTAAGCATGTGGATGAGCTCATCAAATTAACTTCATATATTTGATGTAATTGCTCTGTTCTCCCATAATTGGCTTTCAGTTCTTACCTTAATGGTTATTAGGTTAATGCATTTCTATTGCTCTCCACCAACAATAACAACAAGAGACAACATTAACAATGGTTTTTCACCATTTAATCATCTTCATTTCATTGTAAACATAAGCAAATTACATGGTGATTTGATCACAAGTTCTTACAATACACTCCACAAAAGAGATAATTGTGATCACTCGACAAAAATACATTAAACTGAAATTAAAATACCTAATTACTATTAGTACTTCATTATCATCTAAGCCACAAACATGGCTATTTAGTAAGGGTCCGGGCGGGAATATTTTGGGGATAAAATTTCCCTCCAATTCCCATTGACGATTTAGAGGGACATAATTCAGTTCAATCAATTACATAGAAGTTTATGAGGAAATTATTTTTAGTGCATGTATTTTTGGACTGTTATTACCAAAAATTACCTGAAAATCAATTACAAATAGCTCCCTATATTTGTGGAAGCTAATTACAGATAGATCCATGTGTTATTTTTGCTTTACTTTAATTAATGTAAGAAATTTTAATTTGTTTTAGCTTTTCTTTTTAAGGAGAGAGAAAATTAAATCCACATAGCAGGAGAGAAGTGTTTTTTAGTTTTGGTCAACTACAGGGGGCCATCTGTTATTGTTCGAATAGAAGGGACCAATCTGTGAAGGGGGTCAATTTAAGGGGTACCAAATGTAATTTTCTCTATAATTAAATATTGTATTACATACTTTATCGGTCCTTAAAAGCTGTCAAATTTATTGTTGAGTAGAGTAATATTATCATTCTCTATAGTACATGTCGAGTTTACTTTATAATTTTATTACTAGTTGATATAGTTGTTTAAATTACTTTTTAACTTTATTGGGAGTAATGAAGCATACAAAATTATATAAATGTTTCTAAAATGACAAAGAAATGAAAGTGGACATATCTAAGGGGACGTCCAAAAAGACAAAAGTTGATGATGGGACAGAGTGAGTATTTCATTTATATGCGTACTAAATAGTGAAGTACAGTAATTATCATGTGTTAAATGAACTTGTGTCTTGGATCAAATTAAAACTCTGGTGATTATTTGGGGAGGGAGTAGTGGATGTTCTTTTTTCTCTATTTTAGTTGTAGGGGTAGGGTTGCGCAACGGATCGGTCTGATCCGTTTGAGCAGATATTCGCACTTACGGATGAGGAAAAACTCAATCTGTTATCCGATCCTTTATGAGTGGATCGGATAACGGATCGATCAGCACGGATATGAGTAAATCCGCCGGATATCCATATCCACAAAATGAAGAAAAAATTGCAAAAGTTGAAAATATTAAACTCTAAAAGTTGAAAATACCAAACTAGGCAATTCAAATATCCCTAATACACAATTACACATCGATCAAAAGTCCAAATCAGAGTACAAATAAACTAAAATAAAAATAAAACTCCAATAATTTGACTTTGAACTTGACAACTCCATTCAATGTGTATTGAATGACCTTTCGTCGACTTTAATGCGTCAAAATCGCAAAATCGAACACATGGGCGTTAGAATCTTTAGCGGTGGAATCTCATAGCCTAACAAGAGCACAAATTGGCGATGGAGGTGGACATGGTCTGAAGTCTACAAAATATGAAGGTGAGCGAAAATGATCGAGAGGGTTTTGGGGAAGGTGGGATTTGTAGATGAGAGAAAGGTGGTGGAGACGACGAAGGGGAAAGGGAATCCGGAGTGGAGGTAGAAAGAGGAGGCAGATGTGCTGCCGTATGACGAGGGGAGTTGTGCGACGAGGAGGAGCTGCAAGGAGAGGGACGACGATGACTGTGAGAATAAGGATGGGGAAGTGGATTAGATTATGGTATACTGCAAGTGACGATATATATAATACTAGCATTTACGTAACTTACGTAAGTTAAGGGTTTTATATAAACGATAAATAAGCGCATGATTTGTGAAAACATTTAAAAATAATAAATAAAAGGGACAAACTTACATGATGGGATTGAACACCTTCTACTTAGCGATGATACATATCGTTAAATTCAAATTGAACAAGTAAGATCAACGGATGAGATTTAAATTGAATTATAAACTTAGTGAAACTTTGTGAATTATTATACTACTTTGAACTAGCATTTACGTAACGTGTGGCAAGGGATTTTTTTATATAAACCAATGAATTTGTGATTGAAAAAAGAGAAAAAAATTAAAAATAATAAATAAAATGGAGAAACTTACATGATAGGATTGAACCTGCTTCTACTTAAACAATGAGACATGTACGTACAAGATTCAAATTGAATTAGCATGATCAACGGATGAGATTTAAATTAAATTACAAACTTAGTGAAACTTTGTGAATTATTATACTACTTTGAATTAAAAATAAATAAAAGATAACGGATAGCCGCATACATTCAATGGATTTATTTGATCCGTTCTTAAAGGGTGAGGAAAAGTTGGATATGTAAGCTAACAGACCGATCAATCTGATCCGTAAATGCGGATAAATGGAACGGATCCACTGATTCGGATCATTTGAACAGCCTAGTAGGGGGAATCAAACAAAAGAAATTGTGGATATATATGTTGCTCAGCTTCCCTCTTTTTCCTTTTTCTTTAGTTTTAGTTTTTCTCTAACAATAAAATTTGGAGTCAAAATTATATTGATTAGTTAGCATCTTTAGGTAGTTCCACTTCAGATAGTAAAAATACAAGAATATTATATATCAATCCGATAACTTTCATATACATGTACACTAAATGATTCAAAATACTAACATACTAAAATCTAATTTCACATCTAATTTATTTACAGTTCTTTAATTTTAACTCATAATTCAATGTTCGTATTCAAAATTGAATGTGAATTTTGATTTAAAATGCAAAGAGTAGTGTGTAAGTTGTCATTTCATTTGTTTAAAGGGGAACTACTTCTCTAGAGTTTTTACATTCAACAATGTCTTTGAGGTTTAATAGCCTTTCAACATTTGCATTCCGCATGTCATATTCTTCTTTCAACTCATATATGTAAATTTTCTTTCATTAGTCTAACTCAAGATCCTCAACAACTTTATTATTTCACATATTGTGAGACCAATTTCGTATATGAGTTTTAATAAAAAATTTACGCCTATAACATCTACTAAACCTTAATTGAGTTGGATTTTGTCGGGTTGGGTTGGATCGGGTTGGAATTGGCAGTGCCTACATGTGAAAGAGTGGTCCAAATTCTTGGGTCCGTTTAATGAGGGTATGGGGTTGTCAGGCAGAGCGGATTTGTGATTGGATCGTATCATAATCAGTAACGGCTCCTTCTGAAAAGCTCATTGGCTAGAAACAAGCTTTTCTCTGACACAGTTTCAGTAATACTTCCACCTTTCATCAGCAATAATAATCATCCTTTTATTTCTCCGTCTTCTACCTTTGACTTGGATTTCATTCATTGGATCCAAATCCAACTTCCCTAATTAGACACCGGGAAGCATTAATGAATCTAATTTAGTACTGCTACCCATGGTTAAAGCTTAGTCAACCAAATTATAATAATAATGTAAATAAACATCTATGACTAATTCAATCTTTTAGAGCATAATGTAATACTCCCAAATCCGATTTAATCTTCCATGAATAGATTGAGATTTAAGAAAATTAAATAAAGTAGGATATATACTGTAAAATAGAAAAAAGAGTGAATAAAATATTATAAATAGTGTATAAAGTGGGAGAGAGATTTTCCATTTAAGAAATTAGAGGATGAAATTGGAACGGACAAAAATGGAATGCGGGAAGATAAAACTGAGACGGAGGGAGTATTATTTTGTTAATAATACATTCTTGAAGGAGAGGTAGGAAGAGTTCTGTTAAAGGTTCGGAAAGTTGAGAACTCAAAGAGGGGTGTATGGAGCAATTGGGGTGGTGTTGGTGGTACTAGTACTATATTGTGATAATTAGCAATTGTTATGATAGGGATAAAAATGTCAATGTTGTAGCTTTGAGAATTTTTGCGTAGTGTATCTATGCTACATTTGGCATAATATGCACGACTTAACTGGTGCCAGTTAGTCATTCCTAGTTCCTAGTCTACTCTATGATAGTATTTATCATCTGGATGTCAGTCAAACATTATTACCTGAGAAAGAGATTGAATGAAGTATCATATAGAGGGGCTTTTCATAAAATGAAATTCATATTTGGATCGTATGAATATTTATAAGTAATTAGTATCAACCTGTGGTGTTTCCACCTTGTAATTTACGATTAGCTAGAAGGAAGAACTTATAAATACTCTCGGGGACAAGTTCTTGATGTTTGTATTAGACATTTGACTGTTTAAAAGAAAATTTGAGATGTTTCATAACCACTAGTATATATTACTATAAATATATTGTCTTGTATTAGGTACACTGATAATATATCATGCACTAATTTGTCTATTTTCCCGAGACCTAGGATAGAGCTTAAAGAAACTTTAGCAATTTGGTCCAATGAGAACTTGGTGTTTATATCAAGGCAATCGGCCGCGGTGTAGAAATTGTAAGGATTCAGTAACAAATTTTATGTACCACTTAGAGCCACAATTAGCGTATTATTTTATTTAAAAGCTTATTAAGTTGATTCAATTTCGATTCGATTCATATTATTATTATTATTGTTGTTGTTGTTGTTGTTGTTGTTATTATTATATCATTTATTTACACACCCGATCTTTTGTATGAGGAAAATAAGAAAATTTATGCAATTGAGTTATTTTCAACCTTTTTTTCTTTCTTTCTTTTTAATGCGACTTTTAGTTAATCAATAAAATAAAAGTATAATTCTGATTTGAATTACCCTTCTTTTCTAAGTAAAATGTGAGTTAACATAAGCTACGAGAACGCGAGTCTGCAATACAATCACATACTACATCACGTCATCTACAACAAAAAATCTACATGTTCTTTTGTTGGAAGATATCAAAACAATAGAATTAAACTCAAAAGCTAACGTTGAGTTTTTTCTCAAATTTAACAAATAAAAACAAGTTAGACCAAACCAAAGTAAAATCAAACTCTACAAGTCTTTCAAATGACTCTCAAAAACTCCAAAACAAGTTAAACCAAACCAAAGTTAAGCTTTTAATTATTTTATTTGCCAAACATTGTCCATGCTCTTGTAAACGTTTTCAAGTTGTAATAAATTTCACCGATTCAAAAAAAAAAGAAGATAAAAACAGTTTGTACGACGATTAAAATTCGATTTTAATCGAGTTATCATTCTCATATTGTTTTCCACGCGGTTGGTTTTAAAGTTTATTATACAATAATAAATAAAAAGGTAAAGTGGCAGAAAAAGAGTAGGAAGAGTGTGAGAAAGATGATAAAAATAATATGTTTTTTTTTAATTGTGATTATATATACCATCATATAATTGTTATTATTATTACAAAATAATTTCTTCAGTTTAATTCAGTTCGTTTCAGTTTCAGTTCAGTTTCGTTCAGTTCAGTTCAATTCAAAAAATTGCAGTTGAAAATAAGATAGCTGAGTTCGATCAACACTTCATTTCAGAAAAGGTCATAATCAGAGTCATTATTTGTGAAAAGTTGGTCCCAAAAGGGGTAAATATTGTTACAAACTTACAATACCATCATTGAAATTTATGTCGCACGGGATGTAAATTATCAAAATATCTAGTCTCATCTGAGGGAAATGAATAAGATTAGACGTAAAAGTCATCGAGAGAATTGATCATACGAAGAGATTAATTGATGCAAATCATAAGACAGGAAGGATCAAACCCGTGCATGCCAATAAAATCAGCTCAAATAATATATGAGTAGATTTGATTGTAATAGTGATATAAAAAAATCAAACATAAATCACAGAAATATAAAGATTGAATGTAATCGAATTGCTCAATTAATGCATCACAAACTCGTTCAAATTAGGGTAACTCCGAAGTTCACACTACCCAGAATAATATTTATGTGTTTTCTCTGCAAAATGTTAGTCATATATTGGGCGCCAGTTGTCTATCAGGACGTAAGCCTGCCTGAATGTAGAAAAGCCCAACTTAATTCGGCAAGTGAATTTATTCTAATGGCAATTAAAGTACACAAAGTCTAATGAGAGACGTTCTCTAAATAACTTACGCAAAGCGGCCTATGTTATAAATAAAATCATTCATGTTATTAATCAAAACGGCTATGTTGTTAACGAAATAAGTCTTATTGTAATATGAAAAAATAGCAATGTTGAGAACATAGGTGTTTTGATTAACAACATCGATGATTTTCTTGACAATATAGGTCCGTCTCTAGATAAATTACGTGATAAGTGTGTGTGTTTGCAAATGTTTAAAAAGTATTTTATACTTTTTGAAGTAGAGAAATTAGTTTAGTCTGTGTTTTATATTACATCTTATGCTACAACTTTTTTAAAGAACTGCTTCTAACTTATTTAAGCAGTTAGTAGCATTTTTTAATTAAAATCAACTAACTAAATTATTCTTTCTAGAGTAAATCTAAAGAGGTCTTATGGAGAGCTAAAGAGGCGGATAAGCATTACAGTTATAACAAAAAATATTAAAGGTTTTACTAAGAATATCAGTGATATACACATACATAAAAAATGATATAAAATGTTCGCTCATAAACATTAGCTTAAAACATTATACATATAATTAAAAATATCAATCCGTCTCTCTGATCTCTCATTAATACACGTCTCTCCTGACACTTATTATTCTTTCCAAAACACTAAACTCCTGATTTTACAACTTTTAGTTGCATTTTAAATAATATATCAAACATTATGAAATTTCATTTGATTTGTAATAAACTCTTCATCAAAGTAATAATCACTTGGAAAATCATTTCTAAATGGGATAATTACGTACACCACCCCTGTTAGATAGTACCTTTTCATCCAAGCAGGATTAGTTCCAATAACGAAGAAAGAACAATTAGAATATTTCGATTACATATAAGTCAAAAATCGAACATTTTTAATTTGGCCAAACCTGACACTTTATAAGTTTTTATTGCAAATTGTGAATTTGACCCCAACGTATAACACATTAAAAATTTACTCCAACAGCAAATTCTATTTACAACTTAAAGTATTCAACAAACTAATAAACAAAATATTTTTTAAATAAGTTATTTAAAAAAAAAGAAAAAAAAGTTAACGGGACGGAAAAGCTCTGTAGGCTGCTCACCTGAGGCAGTGCATCTCTGTCTGAATATTTTACATCGGAATATGCGACTTGAGCTCCGATTTGAGCTCTGACTCGATTTGGAGGCATTACCTGACTCTCGTGTCTGACTCAAAACGACTCGATTTGGCTCCACCGGAGCTTTTAATATTTTTTTAATTTTTCTAATTTCTAACAAAATTTTTGTTGCTTTCAATTTGGCCCGAAACTTGTTTCTGATTTTTCAATTAAGTCCATAAACGTTTTCGAAAATTGTAATTATAATATTGAAATTATACAAGGCCCATATAGAAGTTTTAATTCTTGGTATTAATCAATATATTAGGTACTCAACAAAAAATTAATGTTGGAAGATAAAGGACTTAAATTGAATTAGGAAGAAATGAAGGATCTTTTTAATTAATGATATAAAGTAGTATTTGGTATCAATCGTTTGATCAGCGAAAAAATGAAAAAATGAGGTATATGTTATTCTTTGAAGCTGATGCGAAAATATAATTAGAAAGCTACAATAGAGTGCGGGATGAATTCACAATTTCTAAGTACATGTTAAGAAAAGTATATGGACGTCAATGAGGCTTAATGAACTATATATGCCGCCGTTATTGGCTTTAAGACGCATCTCCGAATTCATTATGCTTATCCTTGTTATGAATAGATCTGATTGACCGGCTCTTCTCTTTGTACTTTTCTTAGCTAACAAGTGTTCAATTGCTTCTTCTTTTCATGCACTCTTTCTCCAAAACTTCATCACCACTTTGCTATCGCACCAAGTCAAAAGATTACTACGCACTTAAATACGTGAAAGGACTTGTACTGATACCTATTCAAAATTTCAAATATATATAAAGTTTAATAAGTATCTCTGAATTTATATTGTATTTTAGTATCGATATATGCATATATGTAAAATCGTACTAGAACATATATAGACGTATCCTCTATGTAATAGTTCATCTTTTATTTTGGATTGCCAGTGACATGATAAAGTATACTAATATTTTCTCCGTCCCGATAGAAAATTTTTGATTTACTTCAATAGTATACTCAAGGAGATATAAATTCAGAGATGGTAGAAAAAGGGTTATTCAATTATGTAAAACATAAAAATATAAGTATTAGAATTTTCCTAGTGCGCTTTCAATTTCATCGCTTTGTAACTTTTATGATTTCACACGCACTATGTCACCTAGCCTTCTGTGAGAAAGAAATAAAATTTGGAGGTTTTGTTTGCAAAATACCTGCACAATTATTTCGTCCAAAAGGAAAGGAGAAAGCGCAGTTCCACAAGAAGGAAAGTGGACGAACCATGATGAATGAATGGCGAATTAACAATAAAGTGCATGGAGGGGAAATTCAATATACTGGGTCTATACGTGAACAAATGATTTTTGTTAAACAGTCTTAATCTAAAATTCTTTTTAAATGTTCTTTTCTTATTTTAAGTTTTTTTTAAAGTTTAACGTTTAGTTTTTGAATGGTCATTATCTCTACTTATTACTCATAGTTTACGTAAAAGTGAAACAATTTTGATTTGCACAATTTTTAAGGAAAAATGTGGTCCAAAAAAGTATGTGATTAATAATGAGTTTGAGATATTAATTGAGTAAAAAAGTACACGTGGGACTAAAAATGTGTGGTTAAAAATGAATTGTATTATGAAAGTAATTTCCATAAAAGTAAATGTAATAATTTTAGTGAAACGTACAAAACGAAAAATTATTACACTTTTACAGAAACGGAGGGAGTAATTTTTTAAACACTTTCTTTCATACTTTATCTATTCTCTCACTTAATTTTCCTATTCTTCATCTTACTTTTTACCACTTCCTTAATATGTTATTCCATTTTCTTAAAATTTATACAAAACCAAAAGGTAAACCTTGTAAAAGAACGGAGGGGTATTACTTTCTCGACCCGTCCAATTTTCTCATTTTATTATGTTTGTTTTTGCACTTAATACTTCCATTTTCAGTTTTGCAATTTAATTATATACCTCACTTTATTAATATTAACAATATCTTACACATATTTATAACTTCACCAACAATCTACTTTTATTCATTCATTATTCTTTTTCGATTAAGTAATCTCAACTTTCCAATTTATCATTTCAATATCAATTTTATTCATTCTTTATTATTTGTCCATGTAAATAACATTCAATTTTCCACTTTTCCTTATTTTGTTAATTAAAAGTCATATGGAAAACCTGAAACGAAACGGAGTGAGTACAAAAACCATAATAAATTCTCCCACAAAATATAGTATCAATCTCACACTTTTTTTGCTAGGCTCATGAGTCTATGTCTACATCCTTTGCCTCATTCACTACATTGACGATCCAAACCAAAATCAGAAACAATTTACATCAAGTCACACTTTCCAAATCAAATTCATCTTCCAAAACCTCCCGAGAACTTTAAACTAAATCATCCCGGTCTAGCTACTTGGATAAACCATATAGGAAATCAATCGTATTAAATTAGTACATATTTAAACTCTCGATCAATTTACCTCATTGGTTGTAGCTGGATTCCTCACAAATCGATTTAGAGCTTTGATAGGTTTTGAGATCTCGATCATATCTGCATCAATCTGCAAATTTGTAATTTATATATAGGTGTATTTGTAGCGGTAAATATTCAAGTTAGGGTCCATAGCTTTTAACACAATTTTCTGTTTTTATTACATGAAATGCCCAGCACTCTCATACTTTCTTACCAAAGTGCTACTATTATGTGTTTTGGCTCGTGATAAGTTTAACACAGGAGATTAACCTCTAATCCAAACATATTTAAGTAAGCCAGTGTGAAAGTAACTTTCGTTTAAAAGTATATGATCTGACAAATGAGCAGTAATTTAGTCGATCCACGAACATAGCTACATCCATATTCTCTGTAGTGGCCTTGGACTGCAAAACTAGTACTTTACACAATGCCACTCTTTCCCCTCTTGCTTTATTAATTAACTGTAATTATTATAATCATCCATTATCGAGATTCTCGACTAATTAAGATCGATATATGGTTAAGATAATAATATTATTAACATGGCTTGCTTTTGTCCCCAAAACCCCAAACGGAAAACTGTCATCCTGACTCTTTGATCAACTTGGAAGTTGGAAACAAAAATGCAAAAGAAGTCACCACTCGATAATTTATTTTCTTGTTATCTAAATTACTTTTCCAATTACACGATTCCACTACTAAAATTGTTTAAATTAATCAAATATCGTATGTATTAGTACTAAACTACGAATTGAATCGACTTCTATGCAGCATAAAAGTAATTTAGCAAAACATGCAGGTGGCACTCTTGATCCTAAATCTACAATCTCCCAATCCCCTCATGATATTCAGCCTAGAACTTTAGTTGACGAATATTTTAGAATGTAAGCTTATAGATTAATTATGTAAGTAATGAGAGAACTATCTGACTCCTCACATGGTACCACTTGTTACTGAATTTAATTGTACCTATTTTCCAAGCTTAGCTAAGAAAAATCTAATTATTTTAATAGGAAGTTTGTCAATAAATAACCAACACTTAGTTTAGTTAAATACATGGAAGATGCGGGACGAATGACCTTAATTTATATGCAGAAATTAAATAATCTAAAGCATTATAGTAAGTTTTGGCAATTTTGAAGTTTATGAAAAGTGTATACGTCTGAGCGTTTCCTCGATATTTTTGAATTGAAGCGGCATTCCGGTCATTGTTTTGCCGTGATGCATGGGTTCGTAAGGCAAAATTTCATTATATGGACGGTTCAAATTAATCGCGTTTTACTGTTTTTAATACTTTTCGATATTTTCTTTTAAGTCTGAGGAACTTTTGGTTATTTATTTATGTTGGTAGTGACTTGTTTGTTATTTAAACATATGTACTCATTTTTGTCAGAGAGTTTGTGATATTATATAAAAAAAAATCGAGGTTTTTTCATATCTGTCAATTTTTAGTATTTTTGTGAAATCAACGAATCTTGATCTATCAATTATTAGCATTCTGTTGAATCAATGAGTTTTGATCGTTTGTGTTTATCCACGGCATCAATAGAGCACCAATTTTATTAACCAACTAATTAATTAACTCTTATTCTCTTTTTAATTAACCTGAAAACAAAATTCTTTATGCTATATTAATTGCTAGCCAAATTCTTGTAGAGTAAAGATTTTATGAATATAAAGGAAAATTATATACACATATTGCATATTCATATTTACTTACCTTATTCATACTAATGTGGTGTGGATTTTTAATTATTTAGAACAAAACCAATCTTTTCCGGGACATGTTCATAAGCATTGATGATGATATGTTAGGAATTTTCCATTTTTAATTTTTTTTTCTTGGTTCTATGGTCAACAAGTATTCAATAAACAAAGAAAGTGTCAAATCTATGCAACATAATGTAGATTGACTATCTTAATATACAAACATTGAAGATAATTATCAACTAAGTTCAAGATTAGCAAATGCAGTACTTGTCATTGTCATTAGTATGAGTTGAGCTAGTCTACAGTTCGGGGACTATCACTATCAACAAAATAAATGCATATCAATATAGTATCATGACATGATATGTTATTATAGAAAACAACTTAATTTTTATAGCTTGCGTACAAGGTATTGTGTTGAATTATAAAAACAACTTAACATGTGACATGTGCCCAATGTTTTAAACCTGAAGTATGGAGTCAGCCAGTTGGATAAGATATAAGACTCGTTTTCTGATGAAGTGAAGTTACCAGTTCTATTATAATTTCATTAATCCGAAGTTAAATTTCGATTTGCTAACTGTGAAAAAATCAAAATTGGATAAAACTTGGATAAAACGACACAAGACAGAAGGAATATATATATATATATATATATATATATATATATATATATATATATATATATATATATAAAACAAGGTTGAACATACTGGAGTGTTTGGTATAGAATTAAAACCTTGAGTTAGAGTAAAAATTTTAGTGTTTTTAACAGTTTCATTTTTTAACCCAATTTAATTTTTGGAAAAAGTGTTCTGATATTTTTAGTTTTGGGTATTTATTTAAAAGTATTCTGATTTCTTTTATGGAAAGTAATTTCACATATTTAATATAATATTTTAAAAGTGTTACAATTTCTTATACATTAATTTCTTAACCACATAGTTTTGAGGTCCATGACTTACCTCTTCCTAGCGTCTTTTATTTCACTCACGATCTTTAAATGTTGTCTGTGGTTGTGTGTGTCGTTAAATGTTATCTTGTATATAGCATTCATGGCAGGAAAGTAGTGCGGCGTGTTGTATAGAAAAAATCGAGTCCATGTATTTTATACAATTTCCTTAAAAATTGTGTTAATCAATTATTACACTTTCGGTTAAGCGGAGGAGTAACTAATAAGATAAGAACTCTTTCTTAGAGGCTAATAGAAACACACATAATTCCATTTATAGGAAAATTGCATTACTGCTAAAAGCCTAGGAGGAAATGTCCAAGAATCCCACAAAAGAGTGTTTTTGGATAATTATTCTAAAATAAAAATACGTTCACGTGATTAAGCGTAATTATGATCGGGTAATCTTTTGTTGGCGCGGAAAGATTACAATAATCACAGCAAATTGTCCACCAAGGAATTAGCTGTCCCTTAACAACGACCATTAATCATAGCATTTGATTCTCAAAAACCAACAAATTACATACATACTACTCTGCTTTACGCGTTGAACAGAACAACCATCATATTTGTGTACATACTAGATACATCAATTCCCCCCTAATTTCAATTTGAACTCCCATTGACTGCCAAATCAAGTGGCTCTGTTCATTTTCTTGGACTCATACTTCTTATCTGGCTGCCCTACGTACTTGGCGTAATAGGTTCTATGGATAGCTATGTTGAACGTGGACATATATATACGAGTATTTGTATATACTTTCGGGTATCCGTTTAGGTGCAATTTAATGTTCATGCCCGAATTTTAGGGTATCCGAATAACAAGAGATATCGGGTATTTCACGGGCTCGGACCAGGTATCCAAAATGTTTCAAGTTATTTTTACAGCGTAATTTGTCTTTCCCTAAAACAAATGTGAACTAGGGCGAGGGGTCGTGTATTGAGATATATCATATATCCTCCGTTATGGGTTGTACTTTCCACGGGTTTGGACACAAGTTTTAAGAGAATAGTGAATAAAGTATAAGAGATGGTTAATAAAGTATAAGAGAGAGTGAATGAAATATGAGAGAAAGGGAACTTAAAATCGGAACGTTCCAAATAGAATGTGAGAAATTGAACTCGACATCGCATGTGTTCTTAAGTTGAGATATGTCCATCTTTCTTCAAGACCAATTCATTGCACGTAAATAATTATTAACAGGTAAAAGTCTACAAAGGTAAACTAGTAAAGTAAGGTTGTATAGAAATATAGAAAAAAAATACAAACATAAGAGTAACTTTATAAATGAACTGCAGAATATTCAATTAAGAATCGTCGCTTTAACCGCTCCAACAAACTTCAAGTGCTTTTGCCGCGCTCATCTTCAAATCTCAACCATTTGATCATGCCACGTAGCCTTCTTATCGACACGTCATATGCGATTTGGGAATTCAACTAATATTGATATGAACAATTAATCAAATCGATCAAGACTTTACAATTATCAAACACACTCGTGAAAAACTTCCATCATGTTCGGTTGCACTGCTTCGACCTTATCATGCACGAATTTGTTCGAATAGATCCACCCTGACATTTACCTTTGTTGGGTTTGAGTATCCTCGAATTTGACTCGCGCCAAAATATAATATCGAATTCAATAACATTTAGCATTAACCGTCATTCGATACAATCAAAAAAGATGATAAAAACGGGAACTAGACCACCTGAAAAAAATAGATAAATATGTGCATCATTACATAATTGATCACTTATAAATTATTGATTGAATAATATATTAAGAAACCATCAAGAATCTTAACAAAAAGGGGGGTTCATAATGCAATGTCTTAAAACACTAAACTCAATCAAATTAACCATGTATGCATGAGGAGAAGCATAATTAAGCAACTCTAATTCTCTTCTCTTGAATTTACAAATGCTATAAGAAAAGTAGAAAACTATACAAAGCCTACTTGTCTTGTGTTATTTATTCATTTCCAAGTCTTTAATTTGATTTAGTTTTGAAAACAAAACGATTCTCTCTTTCCAACTCTGTTCCCAAGAATAAACAGAGAGAAGCCACCCCATTCAGCACAAACACCTTCCCTTGAAGTAAAACCAGATACACCCATCTCCCCGTCCCCATACCTCTAAAGCTCCCATCTTTACAACCCATCTTCCTATAAAACCACTTTTCTCCATTCCTCTGTTTCCGTAAAAAAGCTCTGAGTTTCTCAAAACAAAAACAAGAAAAAAAATGGTGAAGTACCAAAGGAAAAATCTGTATAACTTGACTAAGAGAAGCAAAGAGAGTTTGGTTTTGTCAGGTGAAGATGAAGAATCATGCTTGGATTCTTTGGGTTTAATCCATGGGAAATCTGGGTTCAGCTATAAGATGGCAAAGCCTAAGCTTTTGTTCATCATTTTCCTCTCTTTCGTCTCTTGCAGCTTGGTTTTGGCTTTCCAGTTGCTTTCTTCTGATTCCTTGCTTCGTAAGTGCTTTTTTTCCTGTTGGGTTTCTCCAAAGATGGAAGCTTTTTTTGTTTTTCTTGGTGTTTACTGTTTTGCCGTTGTTTGTTTTGCAGATTCATTTGGGTTTAATAGAGGAACCCTTGATTCTCAGATTTGTTCATCTGTTCCTAATGGTGAGTTTTTGGACTATCAATTCTTTCTCTATGTTAATGTTTGTTCTGGTTGTGTTTGCAAGAAGGATTCTTTTCTTTTCATTTCTGAACTGTTACATTAGCTGAAAAAGATTTAATCTTGTTGTGTACTTTGTGTTTTTGTAGCATTATTCTTATCTATATCTCGAGATATAGTACTAAGATGTTGATTGATTGCTTGATATGTGCTTGGGGATGGTTGTTTTCAATTTCGATACTATCTGTGTTTGATAATTATGGGCTTGTGGGGCATGAGGTCATCTTGTGTTGCTGTTTTTACTTTTTACATTCCATACCTACTCTTCATAGATATTTAAGCAGTGGGTTCGAGTTCTGATATCGATGGATGATGTTGCTACAGGTACTATTTGTTGTGAAAGGATTAGTGTTCGGTCTGATGTATGTGTTATGAAAGGGAATGTGAGGACTCACTCGCCTTCATCGTCTGTCTTTCTGTACAATGGCGATGATTCCATTGATCAGGCTGATGGAGAAAGTGAAAAGGCAGCTGTAATTCAGCACGAGAAGATTAGGCCTTATACTCGAAAATGGGAAGCTGATGTTATGGCCACGATTGACGAATTGAACCTCATTTCAAGAAAGGATTCGGGCGTGCATCATGCTTGTGATGTCCAACATGACGTCCCTGCTGTGTTCTTCTCCACCGGAGGCTATACGGGTAACCTTTACCATGAATTCAACGATGGGATTTTGCCCTTATACATAACATCTCAGCAGTTCAATAAGAAGGTTGTTTTCGTCATTCTTGAGTATCATAATTGGTGGATCATGAAGTACGGAGATATACTGTCGCAACTCTCAGACTTTCCTGCTATTGATTTTAGCAAGGACAAGAGGATCCACTGCTTTCCCGAAGCCATTGTTGGGTTAAGAATTCATGACGAGCTCACAATCAACCCCTCTCTTGTGGAAAACAACAAGACCATAGTTGATTTTCATGATGTCTTGGACCGGTCATATTGGCCTCGTATCTCAAGCCTTATTGAAGATGAAGAGCGTGAGAAATCCATAGCTTTACCTTCCTTGAATCCACTAGAGATGAGAAAGCAAGAAAAAAGGCCAAATAGGCCAAAACTAGTTATTGTGTCCAGAAATGGTTCAAGAGCAATTACTAATGAGGATTTGTTGGTGAAAGTGGCAGTTGACATAGGATTTGAGGTTGAAGTCCTGAAGCCCGAAAGAACAACTGAGCTAGCAAAAATCTACAGGGTCCTAAACTCTAGCGATGTTATGGTTGGTGTTCATGGTGCTGCCATGACACATTTCCTCTTCACCAATCCCGGTTCTGTTTTCATCCAAGTCGTGCCCTTAGGTACAGATTGGGCAGCTGAGACTTATTATGGTGAACCATCAAGAAGACTTGGTTTGAGGTACATTGGGTACAAGATTCAACCGAGAGAGAGCTCATTGTATAACGATTATGAGAAAAACGATCCTATTTTGGTTGATCCGGACAGTGTGAACAGAAAGGGATGGGAGTTTACGAAGAAAATCTATCTTGATCGACAGATGGTGAAATTGGATCTCCGAAGGTTTCAGAAACGCTTGCTCCGCGCTTACTACTACACAATTGCCAAGAAGAACGGGCGTGCAAGGGGTACAATGAGTTCTCTTTCTTTTTGAAGTCACTTATTGATCTGGTTCTTTAGAGTAGTCTATTTTGTAAATGGGTAACAACAGGAAAGAAATGGTTCTAGTCTTTTAGAGGATAGTGTATATCATTAAACTGCAAATCAATGAACTATTTTTTGGTACATACAGGAAAATATACATGTTGATAGATTCTAATCAATTGTTGAAATGATCCCAATTATATTGGTGATGCTGTGGTTTGTACATTGAGTTAGAAAACTTAATTGTCATGTGCCACTACAACATACTGTAGCATCGGAAAAAAAAACTTCCTATCGTTTCAGATCTTGTTTAGATGGCATGTAATTGATGAAAGTAACCAATTATGATGTAACATCTTATAAAGATGATCTTTTAAACCTTAAAAGAAGAGAAATGCTAAACTGTTGCTAAAGAAAAGGCATGATCATTTGGCAATACATGTTACTTGTCTTCATACATCATTAATTAGGGCATATGCTGGACCGTTGGCATTGACATATTTAGTAAACTTTTCTAATGAAATCTTCATACAGTTTTTGATTGGTCAAAGTCATGTTATCTACTGAGGCGGTTTAATCTTTTATTGGCATTATACTATTATTGCCAAGATAATAGTAGGATTTTTATGTGAAAATAAAAGAGGATCAATGTGCCATATTCTACACAATCATATTGTACTAATTGTTTGTTTCTAAGAAAAGGAAAATTATTAACTTAGTATTAAATCGATTTGAAATAAGAAATATTTAAGATACAAATTGATTTTTTATAGTGGAAAGATTACGATAGCAGCGCTTGAAGTTGAATCGTATGGCAAAGATCTCAAGCTTCATCAATATTAAGAAAAAAAATAATACAATAACAAGAATCACCTCCAATTGGAGCTTGGTTTTTTGAGCAGGTTTTTCTCGAGACATTATCGTAAAATAGTAGACGTGATCAACCCGTATATTTAACTTCAAATATCGCGTTTTAGTTATAAATATCACATAATCAAACTGGACATGTGAGATGGAAAAGGAGGAAAAAAATGACCCAATGAGGTGCTTTCGGATGCTGCTTGAGCTACTTACATAAGATAAGAAAACACCCCATATGTTGTGTTTCAGAGGACATTGATTGGTAACAGAAGAAACCCTTAGATTCTTTATGCACCTCTGTCCTTGAACATGTGATCTTTGAAAAAAGTTCACTTTATATATGCCTGTGAGCACATAAAATTATCCAAAACATATAACCCAAGATGAATCACATGGAGAAACAAATTATTAATCAGAAGCATTACTACAGGAATCCAATCACTTTAGTTGTTGTTGTCTGTACAAAAATGACTGAGAAACTACTTCTAGTAAACATGTTTTCACTCCTAACTTTAGCAGAAAGTTAGTCCTAAAGGAACTGAACTACTGAGGATTTCAGTAATGTATGCTTTGAGTTGAAGCATTACTAACTTGTTTAAACTGTCCTAACCGAATCTAAAGCCACCGGTTAGATAACTTTCCTGAAGCACGAACTGCAGGTGGTGGTGTCAACTTTCCCGATGAACGAACTTGAGGCGGTGGCGTCCTGGCACTCCTATTCGCATCCTCATCTGGACAAAACAACAAACAAGGATGTATTAATAACAAATTATTCACTAGATCACAAGTTAATGAGACTAAGAAGTTATGTTACATGGTTTATGAATTGTAGCTCATTCTTGGAAATGAGACTTACAGGAATTAGTTGGAGCTGCTCCAATCGAGGAGCTCCTGGACCTTTCTTGTTGTATACCGGTTAGTGACCGTCTCCTCAAAGCCCTTGCATTCGACGAAATAGGTGACTTCGGTTCTTGCAAGTAGCTTATGCCATTGAATGATGTCTGAACATCAGTTTGTTTCAGTTGGTTTCTGCAAGCGAGTAAAAATACAAAGGTCAATTCTCAGCATTTACGTATCTTCTAACATCAGAATAAATGAACCTTTGATCCATGATAGATTGAGTGTAACTACCTTTTGTCTGAGCCATGAATGAATTTACCAATGGTACGGAGAGATTTTCTTATCTGGGATGTCTTTCCTTGAGTCGAACAAGGTGTCTGGATTTCTGAACAGACGTTACTACGCTCACTAAGCACCACTTTTGGAGCTTCATCGGTCAACTTTATCTGTGGCTCTGGCGTTTCCGGTACTTGGAAGGACAGAGACTTTGCTGCTGTATCGATTCTTACCATCGGAGTTTTGTTGGCTGCAACAGATGGACTCTTAGGAGGAACTCTTGGAACTTTCACTGATGAATCCATTCTTGCCATTGAACTTCTGATGGCTGTGCTAGTCGGACTCTTGGGGGGAACAGTTACTCCTGGCCCTTCGAGACTTAATCTTCGAGAACGATGTTTCACAACTGGGGTCTTGGCTCCCCTTTTTTCTTCAGCATTGACTGATCTGTACAGTGGAATGGTGGTTCCATTTTCAATACTTAGCCTTCTGGTACGAGGAGGCGTTTCGTTCATCTGTTTCAGTCTTCCAACTGGTGTTCTTGCTTCCTTGCAAGCCAATGCCTTCTTGAGGCTTGCTATCTGTGCAAGTTTCGAGGAATCTCATTATGATAAATTAATCAAAGTAAGAATTTCTCAATTCAAAAGGCAAGTTTGAGTGGAAATCTACCTGTGCTTGAAGCTCTAATACCTCGGCGCTCTCTTTATTTGCATGAGCTGCACCGAGTTCTACTGTGGAGACCCTCTGAGCGAATTTTAACGTACTTATCGTCTCATTAAAAGAATCTGCTTCAGGACTCACATGAGCAAACATTAAGGTTTTTGCATTGCCACCTGTTTAGACAAACTGCAGTCAATACTAAATATCATGCAGAACTCAACTTTGCATGTACAATTCGAGTTGCATAATGAATGATACCTAAAGAGTTCTGCAGAAGCAAAGTGAGCTTGCTGTTTCTGTAGGGGATATGAGAATTTTTCTGCGCCAAAGCTGAAATAACGTCTCCCAAACAAGCAAGAGATTTGTTTATGTACTGTGCTTCTCTGAGTCCTTCACCACTAACTTCTGACTTATCTACTCGTTCACTGCCTGCAAGATCCACCAAATGGAGGCAGCTACAAAGCATGCTTCCAGATACATCTTCACCTCGCACGTGCACGGTCAATATACTGCTCAGATGAAGGTATATTTATCAGTATGTTGCAGTTTTAAGATCATGATATATGTATTGCGAAGAAGTTTAAATTACACAAACCTGTGAGAACGACTGCTTCTAGCATTTATTGCAGTGGAACCAGATGCACGATTAACTTCACCAAGTTTCATTAGGTTGATTACATCAGTCGTAGAATTCACTGGACGCAATGTAGCACCCGGAAGTGTCAAACTGTTCTCACTGGCACAGCTTCGAATCTCCAACTTAGTAGAGGCTGAATCTTCTGCAAGAAGATCACGAACTTGTTCGTTGTATATTTCAACCATTTGCACTTGAATTTCATACTTTATGATGTCCTCTCTTTGGTGAGAGAGCTCAAAAAGATCTGTGAGGGCCAAATAACCGATCCCCGATTCTCTAGCTGATCCACCAGGAGGACCGCACTATTAACAAAATTGTTACATTAGCAAGCGATGTATATATCATAGTCATCATTTTAACAGGAATGCATAGATAGTAGTACAACATTAAGGAACCTTACCATAGTATATGTCTTGCCGGATCCAGTTTGACCGTACGCAAATATGCAAACGTTGTAACCATCCATAACAGATCTAATAAGAGGCTGTGTGTCTCTGAAGACCTCATCTGAAAGATAGGCCTGATTATGAACAAGTACAATATTTAAGATGAAGCTGTACCAATACATATTGAGAGTATTGATTACCTTGAGTGGCTGTTGGACCAAACACGCAATTAAACTGGAAAAATTTTTGTCCATCTCTTTGATGTTTCGAAGGGTCTGACACCACCAATGAACCATCTTTTCCAATAAAATCGATGGCATTTGGAACTGCAGTATTAAAGGTAGGTCTAATCCTGCAGAAAACTCTAATGTTTCCTGGAAAATATTTGCTAAACTGGTTCAGAGACAGTTTATTAAAAAAAGTTGAAGCTAAGATGGCCTACTAACCAAATGAGAATGCAGCCAATTAGTTACTAACCTTTCAGATCCTGAACCATGTTGTACAGACTCCTGTTTTCTTTTACCACTTTGTGATAACCACAAGCAGCATTAGACATCTCTAGAACCTGATCCCCTGTAAAAATGTAAGACAGCATATTAAAGTCATGTTTTAGATCTCGAGTAAAAAGCTCAAACTTGTTAATGACCCACCTTTTGTCCTCAAATTACATGAAAAGAGTAATTTCATCAAATGAGAAGAAAATATTCTGTTTGTCGAGCGATGTATCAAATTATTCACATTCTATGATATTGAACTGCATGCCAGGAGAACGAAAATCAAGTTTGTCGAGTAAAATCATACCGAGGTGTTTCAGATCACTTTCAAACTGACATTGCAGGCTCTGAAACTCTTTCTTTGCACTAGATAACAATTGTTTAATGTTCTGCAAACAGAATATGGTATTAAGCAAGTATTTATATTCAAGAAGTTGACAAACAGTTTTAGCTCATCAATTGTTACGATTGTTCAATTTGAAACATTCTTGGTTATCATATAAGCAATCCCAAAGTACTTAATATAGCTTGAATACAAAATTACACATAAGAAAAACCTTACAGAGAGTTCCCTTTCTTGCTGCTCGACCAGATTCCAGTGATTACATTTACCCATTCCCAAGCAAGCTCTGCAACACTATTGACCAAATTTTTTTTTCATGTTACAGCGAAATGGAGAACCGGAAAGAATATTATATAAACACATAAAGATCAACTTACATAGATCAAGCTTTTGCTTTTAATCCCCATAAGAAAAGTATTGTTGCACAATTTGTATTAAATTTTGTAGAAAGACACCCACAAGCTCAACAAGCCCTGTTGTCATTGAGAAAAATTACCTTGTCATTTTCTTGATTTGGCAAAGCTGCTAAGGTCACATTCACGGAGCTCACAGGTGTATCACTTTTTTTCCTTATATGGTCCAATATACTCGATTTCATCTGGATGTAAATAAAGGTATTAAATAAAATCTAAGAATATTGGAAGAAAAATCCATGTAAATGTCAATCTGGCGAACAGAAAACTTGATTCAACTTGGGATTAGGGGAAAAAAAAAAAAAGAGGAGATGACATACCTCAGGAAACATTGTCTGAATTTGTTCATCCAAACAATTTGACAGAATCTTGCTGAAGAATTTAACCGAGTCCTGATAAAAATGATACGTAAAAACAGTAGTGGATTTTGAAATTTTACAATAGATTAATTCAAGAATAAGTATGTTCTTCATACCATTCTTCCACTATGATAACTAGCAAACAAGTTGCTGTCCATGTTCTCCTTGGAGTCCACCATCCGTTCAGCAAGAGCTTTGACAATTTTATCTAAAGACTTCTCAACAACTAAGAGATCCATTCGAGGAACAAAAGTCGGAATGAGTAAATAACAAGTCTAAATCATGCGCATGACTCAAGAGAGAAAGAAATGATTTCAGTTTGCCAAACATATTAAATAACCTAGATTCCTAAATGCATTTGTTATTCAGATGTAGCCGTGTATTAGTACTTCAATACATTCCAGGGCAGATAACCTTAAACATCTCCATTATTTCAGTTTTCCACACAAATTAAAAGGATAAATTGACATATGCATTCTTTCTATAGATGTAACCATGGGTCAGTGCATTGTATTTCTGCTCAGAACCTTAAACATCTCCATTTATTTCAGTTTGCGACATACATTAAAAGTCTGGATTGCTATATGTGTTCTTAAACCATGAATTAGTGCATTGCATTTCTGCTTAGAACCTTAAACATCTCCATTTATTTCAGTTTGCAACACACATTAAAAGGCTAAATTGCCATATTCATTCTTGCACTAGATGTAACCCTGGAGTAGTTCTTCATTATGTTTCTGCGTGGAACCTTAAACATCTCCATTTATATAGGTAGCCAAAAGTAAAAGAGATTTCTAATTTTTAATTAACTACCTTCAAGACACTTCATTTCATCAGCAGATGGCGTTGATTCATCGCTGCCTGACAACATGTCTAGCTGCCTGCGACTGTTGTAACTAACAGTTCCAGTAGTTTGCACATGACTCCTACTAGCAGAATGCACTACCAGCGGTGACCGAGGCAGTTTAAATTGTCCATTACCACCTGACAGTTGCTTCCACTCATGGTAAGCCTTGAGAGCCAAGATGCAATCGACAACCTTACTCGATGACCCCTCCTTCAAGTTTTCCTGTATATGCAAAACAAACTTGCTCGTAAAATTAAAATAGTCATGTGCCTGGTAGTTATTAGGGGACTTAGTACTTGCCCTTTCAAAAACAGAAGCTTCAAAGACTGGAAGCTTCAGTTCTTCCGCAGCAGCTAAGAAGTTCCGAATGTTCTCAAAGTACTGATAAGCTGGCAACGGCTGGCAATCCCATGGAAGCGAATATGATGGCGAATTAATCTCCACCACCTTTTAAGTCATTGTAAATCAAAAGAGAGAAAAAAATGGAAATCAGTACTAGCCCTAATAACTATTGAAACATTAGCCATCTGATTCGTAATTACCTTCTGAACTGAACCTGGTTGGATTTTGTTTATCATGTTACATAGCAATATTCCATTCCTTAAGCACGAAATAAACTCTTTCTCTGATGGCTGGTCTGGTATCCCCAGTGGCCCCACGAGGTAATCTAGCCAATAAACGGCTTGGTATCGCCTCAAAGCTATATAATCAATATACGATCACAACAAAAAAGACTCAGTTATTCTCCAAGTTTCTATAAATGCTAAAAGAATAAGAACATGAAAACTGGCAACACAATGATATATTTATATCGTTTCAATGATTAGAGTTTAATTAAAGATCACGACAAAGCAATGAAATTATTCTCTGAATCTCTGTCACTAATAAAATCAAAAGTACACGATAATCGACAAAGTAACGATGACGTTCCATGTGGCCCAATGTAATATAGGCGTAATACAGCTTGATATCCTCAAAATTCAAGTTACCACCTATATATACACTGAAGTTCATAGAGATAACATGGATAAGCGACAAAAAACAACATTCCAAGTGGTCACATTGTAATCTAGTTATAAGATAAGCCAATATGATCTACAAACTTAGTTATCACCCAAATTATCATCTCCTTTACGGAGATAACAAAGATACATAACATGAAGCGACAAAATAACAACCGTGAGTCTCGCCAACCAAATCACAAAGAACACAGAAACTGGCAAAATAAGGACACATTCCAAGTGGACCCAATGTAATCTAGACATAAAGACAGCTTGATATGATCAACAAACTTAGTTACCACCCCATGTCTCAACTTGCAAAGTCACGTTTTACAGAGATAACACACATACGCAACATAAAGCGACAAAATAACGACCACAAACGTTTTTAGTAAAATCACAAAAACACCAAAATCGACAAAAAAGAACAACATCCTAAGTGGCCCCATGTACTCTTAGGCTAAGGCAACATGATATACTCTATAAACTTAGTTAGTTATTTAGCACTCAAATTTTCATTTACGACTTCACAGCATTAATCTTGTATAGATTCTGCCTAAAACAAGAAATGAAGCTCAGATCATAAAAACTCTGTCAGATAACTCACAATTAACAATGCTGACCATTAATCCAAAAAAAAAAAATTGAAAACATTTAGTTTTGAATTCACAATCAGTTCATAAAAATGCATCATTTGGTCATTTGGTGGAGAATTACAAAGAAGTAAATGAACTAACCAGCTTCTTCAGCTCTTCTCGAAGCCAAATCTCTTCCTCTGCTCGTAAAATTCTCCATCACAACTGTCATTTCCAAGAAAATGAAAACCCATAAAGGATTTGATTGATTAATTTCCAATTCCAATCACGCTTAACAAAATTCAAGAAAGCGAATTAAAAAAAATCCAAGAACACACCTTGAAGATTTGTTTCCGCAACAAGAAGTAAATTATGAAGAGAAATTCGAAACCCTAGAAATGAATAAGATTTTGTGGGGTATGGGTATTAATGTTGATTATTATATTTTTTGATCATCAGAGTAGAAGTAAAATTTGTGTAGTGATTAGTGCGTTAATTATGAAAGCTTTCTTTTCTTGGAGAAAATATATTAGGCTTGGATATACCGGCTCCCAAATCATAACGGTACTTTGCTGGATTTGAATTCGAATTTTTGGTTTCATCTGGACCGTCCATTTCTGTATGATGGTCGTTAGATTTTGTGGGAAATTTGCAGTGGGCTTTTGGATTGGGCTTATTCTTCATTTCCAGACTTTGGGTTTACCAGGACTTGGGATTAGCATTTAGCATTTTAGCTACGTGTGATTTGGGTAAAACCCCAAATTTATCAAAGTTCGAATTTTGTGGAGAAAAATCAAATTCAGCAGATACTAGTGGTACTGCTGCTGCTGCACATTAAAATGTGAAACTAGTCGTACTATCGTTACAATCTAATCCCGAACGTTGATCCTATCGAGTACCAAAACTCAAGATTAATCGTATTAGTTAATTAACCAATCCATCTATTTAATTAACTTTAATAAATATACAAAAAAACACACACACACATGACACATGTATGTATGCATCATTGTATTGTATGTACTCCCTCCGTCCCAGATTCAACTTCCCGTAAGTTCGGACACAAGTTTAAGAAAAGGGTAATAAAGTAGTAGAAACGAGAGTAAATAAAGTATGAGAGATGGTGAATAAAGTAGCCAATATCAATTTAAAGGATGAGAAGTTGAAATTGCAACGTTTCAAAATGAAATGCGGGAACTTGAATTCGGGGCGGAGCGAGTATATAAGTGTCTTCACACACACAAAACCTCTATATTTCTACGTACGATATAACTAATGTTGATTGTTGAGACTAAAGACTAAAAGAAAACCATTTAACTCCAACAAAACTTAAATTTTGCGGGTCGACCCGTGATATTAAAAAAGAAGCAAGCAATTGAAACAACCAGCCATGGCTGCTCTTGGCTGCCTGTAAAGAGCTCGCTGCATATATAAGCCACGTCCATGGACGACTAAGGATGGAGTTAAACTCCATCCATGGAAGTTTTAAAATGTAAAAAAAAAAAAAAAAAAAAAAAGTTTTAGATTCAATTATTTTAGAGTGTATCTTTGATTATTTGTTAAGTGAGTTGTTTACAGAGCTTTTATTGAGATCGATTTGAGGTTGATTTTGATTATTATAAAACTTTAAATTAATTTTGGGTCAATTTTGTTAATTGTAAAACTATAAAGTACATGTAATTGGAGATTTGACAAAAAATAGGGGTGGATTTACTATTTTAGAGAATTATAAAATGCTTAAGGGTTATGTGAAAAATATTTAAGTTTTATTGAGTGATGGTGAAGGTTAAAGTGATAAATGGTAAATATTTTAATTAATAGTAATGATTAAGGTTTATGCGATAAATGGTTAAGGTTTCTTATTAAGGATTTTATATTTTTCGATGTTATGGAAGTTGTAATGTTTATATGAGAAATAGTTAAAGTTTTAATGAGTAATGGTTAGGGTTTATGTGAGAAACAATTGAAGTTACGTTTATGTGATAAATTGTTAAAGATTTTAGGGGAAGTTCGTTTAAATTACCTTAAATTTGGCCATTCTGATTAAATCCTTCTATTGACAATTACGGATACATCCAAAATCTAATTTTTGAGTTGACCAAAAATTAAATAAATGGAAAAGAAAATTAGTTGGACTTGGTTGCAATTTACAATCTTCAATTTAATACACATTTGACTCCATTGTTTTATAAATTGTAACAATGACTCAATATTATTGTAAATTAAACTGATAAAATTTATTTTCCAAATTATACCAATTATTTTCCTTCTTCGTTAAAACTCAGACCAATAGCTCGGCACATCTCCTCCGATCAAAAGCTCCGTGGCTCCACTAGGAGCTTCGAAACAACTCGGCCGGAGGCTAAAAAAGCTCGAGATCGGATATTCGACTCTGGATCGATGAGCGATTCGATCTAGAGCTTTTGAACATCTTCTGACTCGGTGAACTATCAAGCGACTCCGATCAGACTTTACAACTCCATGGGGCTGTCAGCGACTCGATATGGAACTTTGGATAGCTCGATTGGGTATGTTTGATTCGGTGGAGTTATAACCAGAGTAGTGCATAGCTCCGACCGGAGCTTTTTTTGGAGGAGAAGAAGGTTTTTTCTTGAAGAAGATGAAGGAGGGAAGAAGATGAAGGAGGGAGGAAGAAGAAGGAGGTTGGAGGTGGTGGAAATGGTGGTTAGAGGTGGTGGTGTAAAATGGTGGTTAGAGGTGTGGAAGAAGGTGGTTGGAGATGGTGGGTAGTTATTTTGAAGTATAAAAATGTTGGGCTTTGTTTGTAAGTGTTAAAAATATTTTGGGGTTTATTTTGCAATAAGAGAGAATTAATTAATTTTTGAATTATAAAGAAAATATAAAATGGGTGAAAAAGTTGACTTTTGGGCCTATCTGTAATTACATTTTTTTTCGTGTGTAAAAAATAGGTTCATCTGTAATTGTTTTAATAGAAGGGACCTCAATGACAAGAGGCTATATTGCAGGGGTGGTATATGTAATTTTCCCAAGATTTTACTTAGTAATGGTTAAAGTTTTATGTGATACTAAGTAGTGAGCCTTTCATCATACAAAGTTATGAGGAATACACGTCGTGTTCGAGGGCGATTGCCTCAATATTATTCGTGCCTTGCAAACGGAAGCTGTTGATTTCTCTGCCAATGGGAGTTTTTTGAATGATATTGGGAAATACACTTGCTCAGTCCCTCTCTTGGAACATCGAGTTTGATTGTGATGGTGCAAGAGTTTAACATGCTGATGTCTTTGACTGATGTACTGTGCGCCTTTCTTGGATGTTTTCTTAATGATAATATATGATCATTTCTCACAAAAAAGGAATGCGGCTCAAGTTACTGCTACACAAAATTGTATGCTCACAAAGCCTGTTAATCGGGGTGAGGTAGTGAAGGCTTTACATAATATTGGAAATGATAAAAGACCCGGGATAGATGGCTACACATCTCTCTTCTTTAACAATGCATGGGAAATTATTGGGGATGATGTCACAGCGGCTGCGTGTGGATTTTTTCAAACTGGAAAGCTTCTTCAAAGTGTAAGCTGCACCCCGATTACGCTAATTCTGAAGGTAGCAACTCCTGACACTATTCAGGGCTATAGGCAGAGCCGATATCCTGTTGTACTGTGATTTATAAACTTATCTCCAAAATCTAACCCATCGACTTAGTGACGTTCTTGAAGATATTATTGGGGAGCAGCAATCGGCTTTTGTTTTAGGCCGTATTATTAAGGATAATATTATTCTGGCCTATGAGCTTATTAAGGGGTATAACAGGCAACATGTTTCACCTCGTTGTTTTGTGAAGATTGATCTTATGAAGGCGTATGATATGGTAGATTGGAGGTTTTTTGAGGGAGCTACTCCATGAGTTTGGATTTGATAGAATGTTTATTGGGTGGATTATGACTTGTGTCATTTCTGTTCAATACCAAATTAACATCATGAATCATCGAACTCATCACAAGAGAAGTGGGATTATGATTTTGAGAGACCTAGGTATTGCTTGTATAGTGTTTAAGCCCTGGATATTTCGTGCATATCAGTCTCTAGAAGGTGGTGGATCACGGGCCATGAGTATACGGACTTGGGCTTCAACAATTTGGGGACCAGCAGGGTCACTGTAGCCGCATGGGTGGCCACAGAGCTCGATCTCTGCTCCGTTCTTCTGTTTTTGTCTCCGGGCCCCTTTTCAGATGTTCAAACTTCGTTATCTTGAAACGTTGTCTTGTACAATATTTTAGTGCTTCAAATAAGCTTCGCAACGGTGGTACCGTGCCTTCATTGGATTCTCCTAGATCCTCGTATGAATTGATGATCGTTTATCGGTATTTCCTTGGATTAAGCGTATTTCATCGTATTTGCTTCAATAATCGCCATAATATCTTCACATTGTATACTTTTACCTCGTGAAACAACAAAGCACGTAATTAGGCATTATATGACAATAATATTCAATATTGCACCGAATACAATGGTCAAAATATGCCTTAAATCGCATATTTCATTGGCGCATCATCTGCATTCATTTATGCACATGTTCCCATGAGTCTAATGTTGTCACTAAGAATGTGAGATCTTGAGTGATATATTATAAGCTCTTAAACTGCCCCAATCAATGATCATAGAGAATGTGATATCGATGATGCATAATATCCTTGGGATATTTAAGATTGGCATGTGGTCAGCACCATATCCTTAGAGGGATTTAGTGGTTCTCACAACTACGGATAATTCGATTATTCATGATGGATACATGGACACTTTAGTGAGTGTTGGTATACTCTACTGAGAAACCATTTGAAGTATTCTATTTATGTGTACATGGAAGTATCGACATGTACGATGATGTAATAGTTGATGAGGTGTATTTTGACACCTCATTTAACCCTTACCCTCTTTTTATTGGTTGTTTAGTTATGTTTAGTTATGTGTAGTTATGTTTTGTATATATTTTGTGTTGTTTCTTGTGTTTTATGTGTTTACACCCTGATTCCAAGTTTTAGGTACTTTTCATGAAGAAAAGGAGTCAAAATGTTGCATTTCTATGCACTATATCAGAGATGACAAGCTCCAAAACTCCAAATAGGTTCCACGAAGGTGCCCGGGATGCCAAAAGGATCAAGGTTGGACAAAAAGTCGCGAATCGAGCCCCAAAGGATGCGGGACGATCGCCCCAGTCTGGCATTCTGAGATTGCACGAAGAAGGCGGAGGCGATCGCCCGATCTTGATGTGACAATGAAATGTGCGATATAGCATGCTTTTAGACCCTCATTTTTTGCCTTCAATGCAATATTTGTATCGTTTTATGGTCAATTACCAACTTTCCGTGTTTTCTGGAGGTCATGATCGCGTTTTGAGAATTGCGATTTGAACCAAAATGGCATAATTGTGCCGTCGAGGCGAGGAAGCAAATCGCGGATTGGCCGTTACGGAGTTCGAGAGTCAAAACATGTCATCGACGACCAATGCGAAGATAATTGAAGATGCAACAACTTTGTAGAAGACCACTTTTCGAGGAAACGAAGTTACGAAGCCCGAAATTGAAGAATGAAGAAAACAGATTCGAACCTGAAGATATCACAGACGGCGGTCCACAAGGGACCGTAGAAGGCCCCACTGCGGTCCACAGGCGACCGCAGTGAAGGTTCTGTTTTCTCCTGGGCTGTTTCGCTAGAGCCGCCTTCCTAAACCTTCCTTATTGAAGAATGGCGGCTAGAGCTCGATTTCTACACTATAAATAAGACCTCAGGGGTCTTATAATTCTACACAACTCACAAAGCAGATCTCCTGAGAGAGAACCAGTCCTCGGGGAAGTGAAACCCCAAAACCGCTGGCCATTAGGCACCGAAAAGGAGGAAACCCTAGAAGCAGCAACACGAAGACATCAGAGACTAAGCTTCTTCTTCCTTTCTTCTCTAGTTTTTCGATTTCTGTTCTTAGATTACTATGAGTAGCTAACTTTCTTTTATAAAGGCGAACCGCCGTATCTGCTTTTGCTACTTCTTTATATACCGTGATATATCAATGTAATAGTTATTAGACGTAAATCGTGGTTATACAACTCTATACATCCTTCGTGGTGTGATGTTCTGCTGAGTGACATAGTAGTTTGATTGAACTGAGTAGGGGTACTCATACCGACTGCACCTTGTGCACCATAGTATTATGCCCTGCTGTCGTTAGAGGTAATCACGTAGGATTTCAACTAGGAAGTTGGGAGTAGCATAGCAGAGGGAGGTTGGGGAACCTTTACGCCTTTCCATCATTGATTTACAACAAAGCAATTTAGGATTTACTGTGATTTAATTATTACATGAGATCAAGCATTTACTTTTACGCATTCAATTACAAGCGTTATTTGCTTGTTCTGTGCTATGTGTCCGTGGAGCGACATCCAGTCAACTTTCCGCTATAAAGCGTGTTGAGGAATTGCCGACTTATAAATTTAATCTTGATTGTATCTAGGGATTCTGAGTTCTCTGCGGAAAGCAGAAATATCGAGTGCCGTCACCTACTTTTGTCATGCCAGATCGCTTTTTCTTTATATATTTTGATTCCGTGTTTCTTTTTTGGATCAGACTTCATTCCACATTGTAATCTCCCCATTTGAAATCCCCTTTTACTTTTCTCTCTTCCAAGAACCCTAGATTTACGTAAACAATTGTAACAAACCTTTTGGATGATTATTGAATCACATTGGAGAACCAACGAAGGGTTTAATTTGAATCTTGATTTTTATGCGAATTTAATCGAAAATTTTCATCCATGGAATCAAATTTGTGACAATTTGGTAATTGGCTGAACTTCTTTTGCTTAATTGGTAGATTTTCATTATTCATTGGATTTGTGTATACGCATATTGCATGTTGGATGTGTGGAACATGAGTGGATCACGTAGCTAGTCATCCAATGGGTCGGTGGTAAGAATTTAGGAATTGCAGCTAGTATAGGATCTTTTGGATGAAATTACACAGGTTCACTGTTTGTTGAATCTTGCGAATCGTTTGTAGTTCAATGCTTTAGCAATCGTTTTCTGATACCCAAAAATCCACAATAGGGATTCGCACCCTCAAGGTTAATTACGATTTAAATGACACATTCGACTACAAACGCTGACTAGTAGAATTGACGACTCTACTACGTTCATTAAACGGTTTCACTTTCAAAAGTCGTATCCTTCATTGCAGACCTTATTTGCTAGCATGAACTATTTACTTACCACAGACCTGTGTTTCATTATAGAGATAAAGCGAAGCGTTCTTTGTATGATTGTTTCTAGGGGGATTGAGTAGAACTGAATGGTTGGGTTTTTCATAACAAACCTCGAGTTACATCTATTTTGAAGCACAAGCATATCACAAATCTCTATTACTTGCTTTACTTACTTTCCAGTCGATTAACTAAACTTGCATTTGCAAACAAAGCTTAGTCAAGTCTTTCGAGGACGACACTCGGGGCAACTCATCACTTCACTACGGTTTTCTAGTGATTTTGATTTGTGCCTTTGGCTATAAACAAATTAAAGACTTGATTTGATGCATCAATAGTTCTTCAACTTGAGGTCAATGCGATTTTAAGTGTGAAGTGATGTACTTTAGTCATGACCAATGCTTGCACTCCTGAGGGGGTAGATACAGAGTGTGTGGGGTATATCATGGAGCATATGGAAGTCGTAGTTGAGTCAAGATAGAATTCATTCCTCGTAATAGAATTTTAGAGAATACGCTACTTCTCATATTTAGTTTATCGCCAATCATATATTGGCCAATGCATTGGATATATATTCGAAATGGTGTTCACATATTAAAGATCAAATAATACGATTGAGAGAAGTGATTAAGTTATTGGAACATACACAATATCAAGTTCTAGACTTAATCGAGTATTAGTGAATGAAGAGACCGTATCATCATTAGCTCTACATTTCAGAGAGTTTGTATAAGTCCTCACAAACGTCCTTATGTATTAAGAGTGTCCACTGAATCGCATAGGAGTTCGTTTGAACCTTCATTTGATTAGTGCTTGCTATACATAAGGCCCTATAGTAATTGTTGCAGCAATCGTATGTTAGAATCAATTAAATGTTAATTGGATTGAACAATTAATTTAATTAAAATATCTAATTGGATTATGAATATTTATTTCATAATATGAAGGATTTTCTATTGATAGAAAATAATTAAATGTTCATTGAATTGAATATTTAATTGAATTAAATATATAATTGGATTAAATATATTTAATTGTGAATTTTCTATTTGATAGAAATTATTTAATTAAGTTAATTGGATTTAATTGGTTTAATTAATTATGAGATTTTTACAAAACCCACCCATCCTATATGACCTCATCACAAATTAGTACCAATTGTTTTAAGTGCAAACAGTTCCAAAAAAATGATCTGAGTTCAGAACTAAATACATAAGAACCCAAAAAAGTCAACATTGGAGTATAGTTCATGCCGGAGACACACGCCTTTCTTGATTTGGCATTGCATGTCATTATTTATTTTCTGAATAATTAAATGCTATGGGTGAATTTGTAATTGATTTTGCAAAATTATTAACACATTAGTTGACCAACAGTTGACATGCATGTGTGGGGTGTAACTGTAATACATTTCCAATTTTTGCGAGTGTATATGTAATTGCTAACAAATTTATTGAAAAAAATGGGAAAATTATAGATACTACCCCTTAAATTTGCCCACTTGTCACTTTGGTCCCCAAAATTTGAACTATTACAGATTCGTCCAAATTTTACACTTAACAAATTTGAAAATTACATCCAAACCCAAAAGTAAACTTTTTAACTATTTTATCTTTTCTTTATAATTCAACAATTATATTTATTTTACTTATTGCAAAATTAGCCCATAAAATTTATAATTCTTGTAAATGAATACCCAAAAAATTTACTTATTAACATTTCAACCATTCTTCTTCCACCTTCTTCCCCACATCGACCACCATCTTCCCCACCACACCACCACCTCTAACCACCATTTTCCACCACCACCTCTATTAGGAATATCTGTTTAGATTTTGATCAGCAACCTAATGACTTATCTTAGCTGAGAAAGGTGGTTAGTACTCTTGGTTCACTTGAACGCTGTAAAAGAGGAAACTCACTAAGTATGATAGTCTAGCAAATCTTGTATAGGATGTTGGGTCTCGAGATGTAATTTTTATTCCTCTAAAGAAGACCAAGATATCTTGAAGACCTGCGTTTTTAAATAAGCAGTGTTGCAAAAGATATCGAGAAATAAAGGTTTACGAAGCGAGGAAAGTGCCCAGATATCTACACTCGATACCTTGGACATAAACTATGTTTACGAAAAGAAATATATTATAACAAGTTGTTTCAACAAGTGGTATACGGAGTTGTGATAATCTACGGAAAAGGGCGTGCAAAGCTTGAGAGAACTACGATAGTATAAGATCTACGTCTGATGCATAGTTCGTTGGCACTCTGAGGACAAAGTATAGTACAATGCATTGAATGCAGACGAGATGTATGAACAAAAGCGGTAACCGAAGAAGAAGACAAGCGTACTACTGATCTATACTCAGATATCAATAGTTTGAATTTGATTTAAGCCTAACGGATACTATTCAAACGGCACTCAAATTCATCTATAAATATCAACACTTAGACTGCTTGATAACACACCTTAGGACACAGAACTTACACTGAACACTATCTTTAAAACTCTCAAAGCATACTACTTAGCTTCAAGCTTTCTGTTGCAACCACAACTCTTGATTCTAAGTAGCACAAAAAGTTCTAAGTGTCCTGATCCTTAACAAGCATTGCTATTTGTGAAAGAGTTGAATTAAGATTTGATATCTGAGATTCATTCTCTTGAACATTTATCATAGACTTGGGTCAGTAAAGAACAAGATACCATACATTGCAAAGTGTATTAAGTATACTTGATTCTCAGAGCTATCTGCATAACTGAACAAGTTATTAAAGAAGCTCACCTGACAAACTACCTTAACCAACACCTTAATTGGCGTGGAGTACATGAAGTACTTAGTTTGGGAAACTAAGGAACAACTCCAGGAAAGAGGTTTCTGTGCCCACTAACTGATTTTCACCTACACTTGATTTGTTTGGTTAGTGTGTTTGCTGCAGGATGTCTTTAAGTGGCCTTGATTCTCAAGCGGAGAATTATGAGAAATGGAAGAACAACATGATGCTCCACACAGAAGCCATCGGTGTGAAATGATCAGCGTGATAAAGAATGGCCCGATAGTTATTCAACAACTCGAGAAGGTCATGTAGGTTTCTAATGGTAGAGCAGAGAACAAAGCGATGGGTCTTCATAGGCAGATCGTCGACGGTGGGAGACACTGCGGTCGAGTTATTTATGAACCAAAGCCAGAGAGCTACGGACGCCGGAAGATGCGAAGAGAAATCGATTGGATGGTCGGGCTCGTAATATCATCATCGTTCTACTCGAGCACATACGATTAAAGCGTAGGTGCAAAACGGCAAGTGGCACAGCGGTGATTGAAGAAATGCATGCGACTTTGAAAACGAAGGAAAATAAGTTGAAGTTTTGAAGCTCAAATTTCAAAACTTTAAACAAGGTCCTGAGACTCTTGAAGAACTAGATTTCGGTTTACAACACTTATAGTGACATAGGCGCACTTGGTGAAAGTAATAGATATACCAGTCGGAAAAGATTAAGACTATTGTGAGAAGTCTAAATCATAGCGGGAGCACACAAAGTTTTCTACTTTAACGAGGAATGTCGATATCACTCGGTGGAACTTTTCTCTCACTTTGCCCATTGACTATGAGACAACTCAAAGAGAACAAACAAGCTGAAAAGTTGCGAGAATGTTGCTCTAGTTGCTCAAGGAACTTGAAAGAAGGAAGGCAAGGAGGTGGTGAGGATGCTCTTGCTATAAAGCAAATGAGAAAATATGTCGATCGGAAATAGAGAGAAGAAAAGCGAAGAGAAGTGAAAAAGCATCTAGGCTCAAACTATCACGAGTACAAAATATACAAAGCTTCATTTGAACAATGGCTAAAAAGAATCTAATCTTGAGGAAGCGAAATCGGAAGCGATATATGTTTCTATTATCGAAACCTGGTCATTTCAAGAAGGATTGCCACCTTCAACAAACTAAGGCGGTGACAAGAAAGATAGAAGAATCTTCAAGAGAAGTCAGAGAGCTATGCTCACTGAAGAAAGGAAAAAGATTCAACTCCAACTGGATGCTCTAGACATTGAGTCTGATTCTGAGGATGAAGACTCAGATGATTCTACACTGCCTTCTCCAGAAATGTGCGGTGTTTCTCATGAAGTGATCGACTTTGGTCAAAAGAAGAAAGAAGTGTGTGGAGTGGCTGAAGAAATCCTTCCAGATATCTCCAACATTGAACCTTGTCTAATGGCTGATGAGGTAACACATACTTCTTGTTATACATATGAAAGTGATGAGGAAGGAATCAAAGATCTGGAACATCTCAGAAGAGAGCTTGATCTCTACGAAAGAGAGTTTCTAATGGCCCGAGTTTCTAATTCTCTTGAAAAGGAAGATTCAAAATTACTCAAGACATCTGAGGAAAAGGATGCCGAAATTGCATTTCTCAAAGCTCAGATATCTGAGACTGAAAAGTCACATGAAGAAGCATTGGCCAATTTTCAAAAGAAATGTGAAGATCTTCTTTCTAAGAACGAAGAACTCAAAAAGAAAGAACTATCTTTTCAATCCTATGCCAAAGCTAGTGTCACTCTTACTGCAGTACAATCTTATTTAAGAGATCCTTCAGAAAAGAGAGGACTTGGGCTGGACACAGACAAATAGTTCTACCACTCACGAATAAGAGTGATGAAAGAAGAACATTTGTCGATGCTCATGAGGTGGTTCCCAAACAACCTGATGTCGGTCGAAGCTAAGGTTGTTGACAAAGGAAAAGCGATTGCGACCAAACCTTTGTGGGAAAAACAAGTCGAAAAGAAATACATTGGGAATATTTACGAAAGAAATATAACTTGAAAAGTGTAATCACCCAGTCTATGTCTCTCGAAAGGAAAAATTGCGGTGACAAATTCTCCTATGTCACGTTTTACGGAAAGAAAATAGATTACCGAGACTAGCAAAGTTCTTTGAGAAAAGATCTCGAGATAGCACCGGTGCTCGGAATGGTATTAGCTATAAAGCCATTGAAACAACTTGCTCGTGAGTACAAACAAAAGAGCGATGGTTAAAAGCTAGAATTGCTCACAACAATTATCAGAAGTGGAAGATGAATCAAGCCACTGAAAATCTGAATGCCAGGGCTAGAAGAAATCTGGCTTGGAAAGCTAAGTTTGCTGAGAAGCAAACTCAGAAACCTGACAGAACACTCTAAAGACTAATCCAAAGTGGCATTTTGAAAGTGGATGTGGGAAGCACATGACAGGAGACAAAGCAAATCTGATTGACTACAGAAAGTGCAATGATGGACCATTTATCAGGTTTGCTGGAGGAGATGAAAATCCAACCATAGGATTTGGCAATCTGAAGTTTAGAGCCCTTACAATCTCTGAAGTATTACATGTAAAGGGATTAAAATATAATCTCCTAAGCATGAGTCAACTAGTAGACAAAGGTACCTTCGAATCAAGTTAAAACTATGCAAAGTGATTGACAATGAGTCAAAGCAGCGAGTCTTGGTTGCAGGCGTAAAGGAAATCTTTATGTTCTTGATTGGGCATCATACAATGAAGAATGTCTCATGGTGAGTCAATCAGCCCTTGAAGAAAATTGGCTATGGCATAAAAGAATGAGTCACTTGAATTTCAAAACTACGAACAAGCTAGCGAAGAAAGAGTTGGTGGTTGGTTTACCCAAAATGGCATATAGAAAAGATGGTATATGCTCGACTTGCGAATGGAAAAACAATCAAAACATCTTTCAAGTCTAAAACTAGACATTCGGTGAAAGGCCTTTGCAATGTTACATATGGATCTTTTGAATCCTCTGTAACTAGTTATGCGGGAAAGAAGTATGAATGCAGTTGTTGTTGATGATTACTCAAGATTCACTTGAGTTGTCTTTCTCAAACACAAATCTGATGCAAGGGTTGAGATACCCAACTTGCTGAATAAGCTCGAAGTCATGAAAAAATGACATGGTATCTGTAATCAGAACAGACCATGGTACTGAGTTTGTGAACCAGTACATAAAAGAGTTTTGTACCTGTAAAGGTATACAACATCAACTATCTTCCGTAAGAACACCACAACAAAATGGTATTGCTGAAAGGAAGAATAGGACCCTAAAGGAAGCGGTATGAACAATGCTCGCTGACAATGAAATAAGTGAAATCAATTGGGTTGAAGCTGTAAACACAACATGCTACACTCAAAATAGATGTATGATTAACAAACACCATGACAAAACTCCTTACGAGCTTTTCATTGGTAGAGCCCCTAGTATCAAACATCTAAGGGTGTTTGGTTGCAGATGTTTCGTTCTTAACAATGGAAAAGAATACTTGAGAACATTTCAACCAAAGGCAGATGAAGGAGTATTTCTTGGTTATTCTCTGAATAGCAAAGCCTATAGAATCTACAACAAAAGAATGCAAAAGATTGAGGAATCTGTTCATGTAGTATTCTATGAAGGAAACAAGAAAGTACCCTTGAATGATGATCGCTCATATAGGTTCAAAGATCTGATGATCAAAGATTCTGAAAAAGGATCCTCAAAAGGAAACAATTCTATCATTCAAATAGAGGATGAGTCTGACGATGAAAAGCAACCATTGCTTAGTAACAACCAGATGACTCTAAGACATGATGAAGAATTTCCTATGAAATTCGAAATGGAGCAGATTCTTGAGAACCTTCATCATGAAAATGTATACGAAAATGAGATTTGAAATGCAATTTCGAGATATCTCTAACCTTTGAAAAAGTATGGATATCCATGGCATTTCCATGTATGGAATCTTGTATAAGTATCCCATCAAGATCATATTGATTCACACTCGAATCAAAATGATATTGATCTACTAATTCAAAACCCATTATGAAATGGATAAGAAATCATCCTGCAAAGGATGTGATTGTTCCATAGACGAGGAGTTAGAACTAGAAGAGTAATGTTGAAAATGCAAATTGTCTCTATGGATGTTTCATCTCAAATATTGAACTAAAACTATAGAAGAAGCATTAAAGGATCAAGATTGGATCTCTGCAATGCAAGAAGAGTTGGATCAATTTGAGAGAAACAAAATCTGAAAACTGGTTCCATTTGTAGACGGAATATCTGTAATCGGAACCAAGTGGGTTTCGAAACAAAATGAATGAGTCGGTGAAATAACGAAACAAAGCTAGGTTGGTTGCGAGGATTCACGGTGAAGGACTAGATTTTGATGAATCTTATGCACCGATTGCAAGATTGGATGCAATAAGACTCTTTCTAGCCTGCGACTCATAATGACTTCTGAGTTTATCAAATGGATGTCAAGAGTGCATTCCTAAATGGTGAACTTCTGAGGAACTCTATCTTGAGCAACCACCGGTTTTGAAGTTTCCTCGAGAAAGTAGGATGGTCTATAAGCTTGAGCTCTGTATGAATTTGAAACAAGCTCGAGCATGGTATGATACATTGGCTAGATACCTACTAGAAAGTGGTTTCAAGAAAGGAGATGTTGATAAAACACTCTTCACATTAAACCATGATGGGAAACTACTTTTAGTTCAAGTATATGTTGATGACATTATATTTGGATCTAAAGACAAGCAACTTTGTGAAGACTTTGCTGAACTCATGAAATGTAAATTTGAGATGAGCATGATGGGAGAATTAAATTACTTCCTAGGGCTGCAAGTCAAGCAACTCAATGATGGAATATTCATTAGTCAAACAAAGTATGCAAAGGACATGCTCAACAAGTTTAATCTAAAGCCTTCTGAAAAGAATGCTAAGATACCTATGAGCAATGGAAACAAAATGACCTATACTGAATCTGACAAGAGTGTTGAAGAACACAAGTATAGGAAATTGATTGGGTCTCTACTGTACCTCACTGCAAGTAGACCTGATATTCAATATGCAGTTGGAGTGTGTGCTAGATTTCAGACAAACCCAATGCAATCACACTACAACTTCGCTATGAAAATATTGAGGTATGTAAAAGGTATTGTAGAAGTTGGATTGTGGTATCCAAAAGACAGTGGATTGAGTTTAGTTGGCTATTCAGATGCCGACTATGCTGGATCATTACTTGATAGAAAAAGCACCTCAGGAACTTGTCAATTTCTTGGTGCTAGATTGATATCTTGGTTGACAGAAACAAAATTCAATTGCTACATCTACCACGGAAATTTGAATATATTCTTTGGGTGTTGTGCTTCACATATATTGTGGATCTGACAACTTCGAGACTATGGACTCGATGAAGAAAACTCCATTTTACGTGATAACACAAGTGCTATTGCCATAACTTTCGAATCCTAAGTTTCATGCAAGAACAAAGCACATTGATGTTAGACACAACTTCATCGAGACCATGTTGAAAAAGCGATATAGAGATACTCAAGATTGGCTTGAGGACCAACTTGCAGATATCTTCACTAAGCCACTACAAGAAAGTAGATTCTCAGTCTTAAGACATAGTCTTGGACTAATGGAGCTACCAAAGAACTGAAAAAGTTCAGATATCTGAAGAAGATATCAAAGGAGAGAGAAAAGGAATCTGGAACGGGTATGCAGAGAAGAGGAATCTGGAACGGGTATCCAGAAACCAAAGGCTAAAGGGTAAAATGGCTATTTAAAGATTTACGGGGCGAATTTTCGGATATCTAGATCACTTTCGATGAGGGGAACACAAAAGAGAATAGTCTGTTGTCTGATCGACTACTATCTTGAAATTTGTATTATTTCTATCTTTGTGTAAAATTGTGAAAAGACAACAAGTATAAGATAGACTCAGATACAAACAGTATTCTCATTCACACAGAAACGTGACTCAGATAGCTAATAGCCAAAATTCATTAAATGGGCACAATTACAATTGTTGATTGTGATCATTGCTGAAGAAGCAATGGTGACCCTTGATAAAATGGGCGATTGATCTTAATGGCGGAGATTAATTCTATGTAAGAAGTGAACTGTTGAAATTCCGACATGGTCCACTATACATTTAATGCCGAACAAACTTTTACCCACGCCTTACTGCAATTCACATATACGTACATACAAAACTAATTTGTATGTATATGTTTGTTAGAATTACGTTGCTATATATATAGGATTTTGGCAAAAGAAATTACTTTCGCCTAATCCCACATTTTGTCTTACACAAGAATAGCAAAAACCATTCTTCAACCTCTGCAAATCTTTGTTAGTTTTTCTGCAAAGAATCACTAATCTCTCACTCAAATCTCTTTCAGACTTTCAAACACTTGTACTATATAAAAAGATGGCTCTTAAGCGTTCGTCTACCCAGAAATCCCAATCTTCTACCACTGGTACTGTTGAAAAGCAAGCACCAGAGTTGGTTATGGTGAACAATCGATTGTTAGGAGACTTTAATCCCGATCATTGGACTTCAAATCACAGGATGATTTGGGGTGGTGCCATGATTGAGGAGTACCTCACATTCTTTGTTGAAAACCAAGCCGATAGGAAACTAATTCTTGACATGCTTGAAAAGGCACAAATCGAGGGTTTTCTATCTGCTCTTCGGTGGAGTTCTTCCTTTGGATGTATTAGAATTCTATAACAACTCGAGTTATTATATCTGTGTTTACGAAAACCTTTGCGATAGTGTACGTAAAGACTAAGGTCGAGGAAAGGAAATCCTTTTGGACTTAACAACTACGTAAGTTGTTTGATCTTCAAACTCTTGGAAAGGATTTTGAAATAGACACCAGGATGAAGATCTCCTTGAAGGTGTAAAAGAGCTTTACGGTGGTGTGTGTGACAGCGATAAACAAGATACACCCTTGATTTCAAGCTTCGACATCGAACCGGACATCTGTTAGTTCATTTGGGATGTGTTGGCATGCATTCTTCACAGATGCTTTGATGGTCTACAAGGAGGTCTTGACGGATAAGCGAAGCGGCTGGATGATGATGTTCTTGTTGCAACAACAAGACAAAAATTTGGAAAATCCTTTCAATTGGGAAAATGCGCCTTTATGAAGTTTGTGAAGAAGATTGAAGGCTTTGAGTCTAAAATCGCTAAGGGACTTCTTGAGCGAAAGGCCCGATGAGCTATGGTCTAAAGATTTGTTACTTCTTTGGAGAAGCTTGCATTGAGCTCGGAGAGAAGGTGACATAGACGGTAACCTACTCTACAAATATGAGTATCTGAACTTGATGAAAAAGGTTCTTGAATTTGAGAAGGTTCGAAGCGAAAGACTAAAGAGGTGTCTGAGGGAAAGGTTGCGACTAAAAAGCCCAGAACTTCACGAAAGAAGTCTGGCAAATCAGAAGACACACCCATTGTGGTTATCGATTCCCAGATACACGCATGCAGATAAACTCATCAATGCAGATGAACTCATCAATGCTGCAAAAGAGGTATCGACTACTGAACAAGTAGAATCAGCAAGAGAAAGTGCTTTCAGAAATGTTAAAACTACTGCCGAAAGCCTTGCTGATGAACTTATCAATGCTGCTAAAGAAAGTAGTGATAGATACCAAGCCTATCTGCGAAACATGAGGATTATGGGCGAATCGGTTCCTAATCTTGATGAGAGCTCGGCGATGAAGATGATGATTTAGTCATCTCTCAAGTCCTAGAGAAATCAAAAAGGGCTAAGGATTCTTGAAAAAGTAACTAGTGTAGAGGTATCGAAGAAGAACCTACACCACGAGTTCTTGAACAAGCACACTGTTTCAAAATTCTTGAAGAAACAAGCTGTGTCCAAGGTCCTTTGGACAAATTACACCATCGAGCAGGAAAAGTGAAGCATATTGAAGATGCTCGATGGGTGATACACTAGTGTTGGAGGATCTTGTCATTGCCTCGACACTCGAAAGTCATCTCAAGCACAACAACCACAATGACGGATGTGGATACTACTAAAATGGTACTTGAGTTGAGACAGACATCTTTCCTTCTTTGAAAAACTGCAAAAAGCGGGTTCCCCAACTCGATGAGAGGATCAATGAGGCATCTACTCGAATGATCAACGGGGACAAGCGAGTTGCATACTCGGGAAAAGTCGAAGTACACAACTTCCAACAAAGAAGTGGTCAAGAACAACAAGACCAATGCATGGAAACTTCACAAGTTCGAGACGGTCGGCTGACAAAGCTCGGTGGTGAATGATTTAACTCTTTACTTGTGAAAACTTATGCCTAAATCTTGTTACTTATTATAATTTCTTTGTTGCGGTGATTTAGAAACAACAACAAGAGGAAGGCGCAAAGCTTACCTCGAGAATCTGAGAAGGAGGCTTCCATAGCCTCACCACTTAAGGAGCAGGGCTGTCTCACGGTGAAAATAGTTCCAGAAATAACTCAGATATGTGCTTTATACACTTGACTAATAAGTGTTTGTTTCTAATAGGCTCCAATGAGAAGAATAATGAAGAGGTGAAAAGTTTATCTCTTGAGAGAGGAATCGAGAGACTTCGAGGTCTACGAAGAGCGAGTATCTGAATCTTCTATAGAGAAGGTATTTCATTGAGATATCTATATTCTTCAAAGAACAAATCTCGATCATTTTCTCAAACTAACACATTCTACTTATGAGTTCAAAAGAAGTAGAAGTTGTTGAGGAGTTTCCACTCGATCCTCACAACATATGGAAATTGATGAGGCATCAAGGTCTTCATCACAAGAAAAGATTCGAGGCTGCACAAGTCTACGAGAGACAATATCTGAGCCTCCAGCGGAGGTAATTAACCTCTCGGATATCGATTTGTCACTAAAATTTTCTTGATAAAATTTCCTAAGTGTTATGTTTCTAATCTCGAGTTCAAGCGAAAGAAAGGTTGATGAGGACCCGGACTTCCAAGTCCCCTCCTGACAAGATATACGAGGAGCTCCTACCTCAGTAGTACAAGTCTCTGAGCCTGATGTATTCATTCAGGTAACTCAGAAACCTAACTACACAAATACTCAGATATCTACACAAGTTTTGAATCTAACTCAAAACTCTTTCTTTTAGGCTCAAACAAGTGTGCAAAAGGCACGCATTCTCAGCGAAGACACCTTACATTCTTCAGAACCACACTAAAGAAACATCTCAAGTGTTTGAGAAAGTGGCAAGCTCGAAGCTCGATTTGTTGAATTAACAAGGTGGTGATCACCGATTGAGAAGAGTGAGCTTTTGACTTGGAGAATTATGTCCATTCTATGTTCCCATAGGCGTACTCTTTTGCTACTCGATGCATAAGGACTTTATCAAAGATTTGCCTGAAAGCTCATAGAAGCTTTTGAGAAGGCGATGGTGGAACAGAATCTGGATGGCATTCAAGCCTACCTTGCCCAGACCTTACAATGCATACCCTCACAGACAAGAGGAGGTATATGGGCAAATGATCACTATTCCAGAAGTGATCAATCTGGTCTCTGAAGATGAAGAAGAGAAGGAGACTGATGAGAACAATTATGAAGATCCTCCTTCTGACCATCACAAGGATGAGGATAAGAAAGATGATGATGATGCCCCTGCACCAGGGACAGTGGGATTCCACAAGGACAATGCATCATTGCGGAAAAGCACTGAGAGGACATCACAGCAATCCCCTCCTCCATCTCCTCAGAAATCTACCCATCCATCTCCCCAACACAAGGACTCTACTGAACAAGTAGTTGAGCACTCTGAGAACAACACTCAGAAAATATCAGATGCACAAGCCAGAGTTGCTCAACTCAAACAACTGTTGGAGGAAGAACAACAACTACATCTTCAACTGGAAGAAAAGATAAATTTGAATCCAGTCGAAGCTAGACAAACTTGAAGAACAAACCTTGAGGAAAGCATGAGCTTACTGCGAGATTAAAAAGAGCTCGGATGACTGTTGACTATATTACTAAGGAGCTAGATCTTTGAACAAGCATCTAAAGCAAAGCATGATGCTAAAATGCATCTTCACCAAAGAAACCATCCTCGAAGGCAAGAAACCCATATACGAGATGGTTACCTTGAAACCTTGATGAAGAAGTCAAGAGGATGAAGATCCTTTGGGTTGATGACTCGGATGATGAAGAAGGCGAGCGTTGGCGGAACATGCAAATGTTCACTTGGAGTTCTCACTTAAAGAGAAAGCGTAGCTCCTCAAAGCTTGATGAAACCAAATCTCAACTCCATGATAACATGGCGGATACGAGTTACGCGACTCTAAGAAAGGAGTTGTCTCAACAAAATGAAGAAGTAATTGCATCAGTCCTTTGAAATGAAAAAGTTCTTGAGTTAATCACTCGAAGAACAACAAGCTTGGTCATTGCTCGGAGAGACCTAGGCATGGTAAGGGATGATAACAATAATCTTCTTGAAAAAGCCCTCGATGAGGCTAGCTATATTCTTTGGAAAAGTAGATGCTACTCAAGGCCCTTTGGCGAGCTCACTAATAAGGAAGCAGGTCTTATCAAACAAAATCGGGAGCTCGAGGCCAATCTGGAGCAGGTTGGTTCTTGCTGACTATCTGCAAAGCGACTTTGACTCCCTTCGAATCCTTTGTGATTCTTAGTCGATCGACAATGACTAAGGGGAAGGATTTCAAGATGCTCGAGAGGAAGAGGAAGAGAGCAAAAGAAAATCTGAACAACCACCTCTCGAATTAATAAGCCCTCCTCGGTCATTGCCCTACGGATAGTGGCCACCACTCGGCAACTTCACGAAAAGGAATGACAACAAGGGCGAACAGAAACCTCCAAGGAGTACGAGGCTCCAAGGAGAAGATAAGTAAGAGGATTGATGAGTCTTACGGAGAAGAAGAAGAAGGCGAAATTAAATCCACAGGCGATGAAGAAGGCTGCAAAATTTTCACAAGAATTAATCTTGATGATGATGATGAAGAGGATGAAGATGAAGCTCCTCTTCACGAAAAAGAAGATTTGATAGCCTGGCGGGCCCATAGGCAAAGCCTTTGGCGGCTAAAACACCCTCTGGAAAACTTCAATGCAAAGGAGGAATAGATTGAAATTGAAAGAAGAAAAGGTCGACTTCCACTCGGGCGGAAGAAGCGAGAATTGAGTATGTGAGGTGACAACAACTCCTCCTCCTACGGTGTATTCATCGGAGGAATGGATCTTGGATTACGGAACTCAAGCACTTGCTTGTAAATGAAAAAGGATTTCAGTGCCATCCATCAACAACTTATGGCATGGAGAAAAGATAAGCCAATCTTGATCAACACCAATCATGTCAAAGCTTGGTTGGATTTTGAAGTTGTCAAGAGAGTTGAAGCCATGAGGAAGGACCTTAATGATGAATGTCCTTATGGAAAACCTGATGATGTGCATAAAGTCCCAAACCTCCTTTGGAATAGCCTGAGGCCAAGACTTGTTGTGGAACCCTTTGAGTCATTCTATATGACTGAAGATCAATACAAGGGTGACATCAGATAACTGAGGATCATATATGATTACTTCAAGCTATCAGATATCAGAATTGAGCATGCCTGGAAATGGGAAAAGTATTTATGGGTCAAACACTTTGCCAAGAAGAATCCCACCAAATCATACAAAGAAGTATGTGGTTATGCCAGAAACACTGAGATGTTGGTCAGAACCTTGCTCTATGACTACTAAGATGATATCAAAAGATTTGGAGATAGGGAGTATGCAAATTGATCCTTGGAGCTGCTGAAGATTTGAAGACTAGTTTATTAGGATGTCTACTTGGAGCTTGGTCACTCCTGTTGTCCTAATTCACTATGTAATTTTTTTGTATCTTGCTGACTGTACCTTATTGTTGTTTTATCTTGTAAAAGTTATCTGAATTTTCATTGTAAGATATATGATGAACCTACTCTCAGATATCAATCTATAAAAGATAACTTGTCAGCAAAGATCACACCTTGTGATTTGGTTGATGTTTACTTTCTGCACTTAATTATATGAATTGGAAGATCATAAGAAATGATCAAGTGGTGGATTGTTTCCTCATCCAGATTTGTAATAGGTCAGATAGTCATCGTTGACTGATCAAAATGGGGGAAATTTGTTAGGAATATCTGTTTAGATTTTGATCAGCAACCTAATGACATATCTTAGCTCAGAAAGGTGGTTAGTACTCTTGGTTCACTTGAACGTTGTAAAAGAGGAAACTCACTAAGTATGATAGTCTAGCAAACCTTGTATAGGATGTTAGGTCTCTGAATGTAATTCTTTATTCCTCTAAAGAGGCCAAGAAGAAGGCATCAATGAGAAAAGTTCAGCAGTTTGAAGATTTGAAGGCGCACAAGAATCTTTGAAGACGAGGGTTTTGAGATACCTATGACGGATATCTTGAAGACCTGGCGTTTTTAAATAAGCAGTGTTGCAAAAGATATCGAGAAATAAAGGTTTACGAAGCGAGGAAAGTGCTTGATATCTACACTCGGATACCTTGGACATAAACTATGTTTACGAAAGAAATATATTATAACAAGTTGTTTCAACAAGTGGTATCTGGAGTTGTGATAATCTCTGAAAAGGGCGTGCAAAGCTTGAGAACTACGATAGTATAAGATCTACGTCTGATGCATAGTTAAGTTGGCACTACATGACAAAGTATAGTACAATGCATTGAATGCCAGACGGAGATGTTTGAACAAAAGCGGTAACCGAAGAAGAAGACAAGCGTACTCTGATACTATACTCAGATATCAATAGTTTGAATTTGATTTAAGCCTAACGGATACTATTCAAACGGCACTCAAATTCATCTATAAATATCAACACTTAGACTGCTTGAGAACACACCTTAGAACGCAGAACTTACACTGAACACTATCTTTAAAACTCTCAAAGCATACTACTTACCTTCAAGCTTTCTGTTGCGACCACAACTCTTGATTCTAAGTAGCACAAAAAGTTCTAAGTGTCCTGATCCTTAACAAGCATTGCTATTTGTGAAAGAGTTGAATTAATATTTGATATCTGAGATACATTCTCTTGAACATTTTGTTAGGAAATTTGTTAGGAAATTTGTTAGATATTTTGTTAAAAATATCTGTTTAGATTTTGATCAGCAACATGATGACTTATCTTAGTCTCAGAAAGGTGATTAGTACTCTTGGTTCACTTGAACATTGTAAAAGAGGAAACCCACTAAGTATGATAGTCTAGCTAATCTTGTATAGGATGTTAGGTCTCAAAATGTAATTTTTATTTTATGAAGAAGACGAAGAAGACATCCAAGCAAAACAAACTCAGCGACATTGAAGACTTGAAGAGCGCACAAGATTCTTTGGAGCAGTTTTGGATACCTTAGCCAGATATCTTGAAGACACAAATAGTTTTTAAACAAACTGTGTCACAAGAGATATCTGAGAAATGAAAGGTCTATCTGAAAACAAGGAAAGTGTCCACAAATATCTATTCTCAGATACCTTGAGCTTTAACCACATTTCTGAAAAAGAAATATATATATACATATATATTGCAAACAAAGTTGTTTCAATAAATGTGGTATCTGAAGATTGAAGATAAAGAACGTGCAAAGAATCAGATAATACTAGTCTCTGATACAAAGCATAGTTCCGTTGACACTACAGGACAAAAAGTATAGTACAATGCATTTAATGCAGACAGAGATATACGAACAAAAGCAGCGACAGAAGAAGAAGACAAAACACCTCTGATTATACACATATATCAATAGTTTGAATTTGAGCCTAACGGATACTATTCAAACGGCAGTCAAATTCATCTATAAATATCAACACTTAGACTGCTTGAGAAGATACTGAGACACCTTGAACTACACAGAACTTACTGAACATCTTACTCTCTCAAAGCAAATTACTTATCCTTAAAGCTTTCTGTTGCGACCAAAGCTTTTGATCTTGAGTAACCTTTGAAGTTCTAAGTGTCACGATCTAAACAAGCATAGCTATCGTGAAAGAGTTGAAGCGAAGATCAAGTATAAAGATTCATTCTCTTAAACACTTATCTAAGACTTGGGTCGATAAAAGGAACAAGATACCATACATTGAAAAGTGTATTAAGTATACTTGATTCACGAGCTATCTGAATAGCGAATAAGTTATTAAAGAAGCTCATCGACAACTCAATGAAACCAACACCATAAGCTGGCGTGGATGCAGGAATTACTTAGTTTGGAAAATGGGGAATAACTCGAGGTTCTGGAGTATAGGAAGTACTTGATTTGGGAAACTAAGGAATAACTCGAGTTATTGAGTATAGGAAGTACTTAGCTTGGGAAGCTAACTCAAAAGGTTTGAGTACGAAGTACTTGTTTGAGAAAGCAGGGAACAACTCAGGGGAACATTTGGTTGGGAACCATTTGTTTAAAGGAATCTTAGAATAGGATTTTTGTAAGGAGAACTCGATTATCTATTCTAGTGAATTCTAGGTCTCTGGAAGGCAAAGTGGATTAGTTGGAGGATTCGCCACCTCCGGATACCACTATACTTCATGTTATCTACTTTTACGTATTTACATTTATTGACACACTTTACTTTGTTTCTGCACTTATCTATCTTAAGTCTTCCGCGCTCTGATTCTAAGTATCAGATATCTACTCAGATATCTGAGAAATAGTTTTTATCGACAAAAGTTTTAAAAGACTATTCACCCCCCCTCTAGTCTTTTACTTTGTCGTTATCTGGACCAACACATTTATCATAGATTTGGGTCAGTAAAGAACAAGATACCATACATTGCAAAGTGTATTAAGTATACTTGATTCTCAGAGCTATCTGCATAACTGAACAAGTTATTAAAGAAGCTCACCTGACAAACTACCTTAACCAACACCTTAACTAGCGTGGAGTACAGGAAGTACTTAGTTTGGGAAACTAAGGAACAACTCCAGGAAAGAGGTTTCTGAGTACATGAAGTACTTGGCTGTGAAAGCCAGGGAATAACTCAGGGGAACACTTGTTTGGGAACCTAGTGTATTTAGGAATCGAGAGAAGATACTTGTAAGGTTACCTCAATTATCTGTCTTAGTGGATTCTAGGTCTGAGAAAGGCCGAAGTGGATTAGTTGAAGGATTCATACCAGGATACCACTATAAAAAGACTTGTGTTATTTACTTTCTGCATTTATTAATTGCTTTATTTACCTTGCAAAGTATTTACACCTATTTTGTTGAGCACGTGCACTTATCACAGAAAAGTCTTCCGCTCTCTGAAATTAAGTATCAGATATCCTCACAGCTATCTGAGAAACTGTGTTTATCGACAAAAGTTTTAAAAGACTATTCACCCCCTATAGTCTTTTATTTTGCCGTTATCTGGACCAACAACCTCTAACTACCATTTCCACCACCTCCACCTTCTTAAAAAAAGCTACGATCGAATTTGAATTACTGACTCGGATCTGGGGTATCAGCAACTCAAGCATTTGTATTTATAACTCGGTGGGCTGTTTGTAATCTGACTCAGGAAGCGTTACATAGCTCCGTCGAGCTAGTAAATTAGCTCCGATCGGAGCTCTTTTCTGAAGTAGAAGAAGGAGGGAGGAAGAATAGATTTGAGTCCAATTCATTTTCTTTTCCATTTAAATTTTAGTTGGTCAACTCAAAAAATAGATTTTGGACTTGGATGTAATTGTTTGAGATCGGATGTTGAATCTGTAATTAGCTCGAATTTTGGCCTCTAAATTAGGCTTCCTCTTCCATTTTCTTGACTTTTTCTTCATCTCTTTCTTCATTTTTCTAGACCAATAGTAAATTAAATCTGATATATCCAAACATATTTTTTCGAAGTGTTTTAGTATTATTAAAGGTATGATTGCCACTATAATTAATTATTTTATTATATAAAAATGCCATAGTGAAGATTAATCCGATTTGCCACCATAATTAATGATTTTATTAAAAGTACGATTGCCATTATAATTCATTTTTTGGACAAGTACATCTCTTTATATAATTGATTTGTTAATAATTTTGTTTGATTTTTTACTTTGATATCATTATGATTTTGTTTATTTTATTCAATTAAATCATAGTGAGGATAATATTGTACTAGTGACACGTGTATATACTCTCTAGTTTATTAAAAGCTACAATTTTACCGTTTAGTGTTTACTAAAAGTGTTACAATTGATTTATGAAAATTACTTTCATAATAAAATTCCATACATTTCACAATTATTTACAACATTGCCACTTAATTTATATCTTTATATTCGTTTTCAAGCGCGTTTTGGTAAGCGTATAATTTACTCGATTAATATCTTGTAGTATTACTCAAAAAACACTTTTGGGGACACATATCTTTTATCATTTTCATTAAAAATTGTATGCATCGTTATTCTGACTTTTAGTGAAGCAGGAGTAATATCATAACAAATTCAATATAATTTTAAAATCATACTACTTACACATGTCATTTATTTGTAGGTTATCTATATTTAGATCGATCTGAAACCACTTTAGAATAGAAAAGTTTAAGAAAGTTTAATGAAACAAGCTGTTATAGTATTATATATATCACCTTGCAAATTAATTTTAGTTATATTAAATTCAATGCGAGTTCATATATTTTTTCATAATAAAAATTCTAAATTATTGTGTTATAATCTAGTCAAGCCTAGTTTTTATAATATATTACTCCCTCCATTCATGTAAAAGCTTGACAATTGAGTATTATACAAATTTTAAGAAAAATGAGTAAAAGATGATTTAATTGATCAAATAGTTAGTGTAAGTAGATCGTAAAAAGTAAAAGAGAGAATAGTTAAATTATGAAAGAGAATAATGAAAATTTAATAAGTGTTGCTAGTGGATTTCCATTAAAAGAAAAGTAAATCTTTTTACAAAAGCATACAAATGATAAATTGCAAATTTTTTAGTGAAATTAGAGAGTATAATATATAGTATAATACAACTATTAGAGCTTTTTTAATTGAGTGCAATAACAAATTAAGGTTAGTTTAATTGAACTAATTTATAAATTACCAGGTTGAATAATAATCATTTCGATATGCAACTTTTATTTAAGGAAGAATCGAGTGCGGTCAATGTATACAATTGGCGTGAAGAAATAAATAAATTTTATATTTATGAATTTTACCAACAATTACATCAGCATCTTAGTTATAATTCGATTCTGAATGAATAAATGCGTAAATGAATCGATTCTGAATAGATCATTTGAAACTAATTAATCAGAAATATTTAATGATATGGAATTCCATGGGTTTATGAAAATGACTCATCCTAAAAACTTGATGTGGTCTAATGGTTAAAGTGGTTGACATTAAACAGTTCTTTCCTTCATGTCTCAGGTTCGATGCTTGTCTTTGCCTAAGGAAGTGGAGAGATGGTGAGAGGCGTTTTCCTAGAACCTTCCATAGGGCGCCGGCCGAGCCCTTACCACCCTCAAACCTTTACCTCCACATCCATAAGCCTAACCCCGTTCTGTCCCTGTAGCCGTAGAACCCCCACCTAGGTACCAGGTTAGCACCGGTGAAGTTGACAGGAGGATTCCGTGTAAGGTAAGGTCTGATTGTATACAGTCGAAATGGGTGGAGAATTGAAAGAAATTCCTCTTCCTGTACATTTCAAGTTTTCCTGAAGACTGCACTGCTGACCAGCTCAAAGTAGAATTATCAAGAGTTGGTCCAGTTAAAGATGTTTTATCCTAGTAAGCGAAATGTTAGTGGAAAGAAGTTTCGGTTCGTAAAATTTGACGTTAAGGCAAACATGGCCGAGATTCTGCTGGAAGCCAAGAGACTATGGATTGGAAGTTATAAGGTGCTGGCAAATCTGGCCCTCTATGATAGGTATGTGCAGCCAGTTAAAGTGAATGGACAGAGGAGAATTTTTGAAGTGTCTGAAGCTGGTTTGAGTTTCTTGAGAGTGGTTAACAATTATGGGGATGAAAATAACAAGAAGACTGAGAAAGTAGCGCCTATTCCGGGTGAGGAAAGCTCTCGGATGGGAAGGAGCCTGCACAATAAAACTGCAACAAAGAAAGTGAATGGGGCTGTTTTTGCGCTGGACAAGAATACGGTGAGTTGGGCAAAGAATTGCCTTGTTTGTAGTACATTGAAGGAAATGGAAGCAGTTGATATTATGGAGTTTTTACTAGCCAGAGGGTATGAGAATATGAAGGTTTGCCGGTTATCAGACAAGGATTGGATCCTTCATGATGATAATGGGAACGATTGTCAAAAGATTTTAAATGAGGAACATGAATGGCTAAAGTTATTCTTCTCCATGGTTAGGAGGTGGAAGGTCTCAGATTTAAAAGGAAGAAGAAGGGTGTGGGTGGACGTCTTCGGTGCTCCGCTTCACGCGTGGTGTGATCAATTTTTCCGGAAAATTTGGCAATCGTTTAGGCAAGATTATGGAGATCGACCCAAATACTTCATCTAGAGTGGATCTGTCAAAAGGAAAAATTCTAGTTGATACACCTTTGTTTAACAAAATTTGTGTGGAGTTTAATTATCAAATTTGGGACTCGTGCTACGTAGTGCACGTGGTAGAGGCGGAATCTTCGTCGTATCGAGAATTTACAGGTTTTGCGGCGACAAAAATGGAAACCAATTTGTGGATAATTCAGAGTCTGAGTTTTCGGAAGAGTCAGGTGACGACGTTTCCCTGGAATCTGATCAAGATTCTGTTATCGGAAAGGGATACGATAACGATTGCATGGAACTGGAAGATGAACAGACACTACAAAAAGATAGATACAGTTGGTTTAATGGGGGAATTAATTCGACGGCAGTTAATGATAAGGATGTGTGTTCCAATATTCTTAGGGAGAACCTATGCATTTTGCATAATGAGGGTGAATTAAGTTTTGTGGGTGAGAGGTTGGTTGACTGTTTTGGACAATTCTCGGTTGAAATTATTGATAATTCAGATAAGGATCAGTCAGGATCAGTTGGGCCTATTGGGTCACGAAGTTTAGTGGATCGAATGAGTATGGAGCCACCAGGTGAGGAATTGGAAAAAATGGGGCCTCCAAAATCGGATGAGCTGGTGGATCGTGGTTGTGATATAAACAAGCTTGATGCTGGCCGTTTTGGGAATTTGGCCCAACCAAATATTGGTCCAATTGGTAAGGCCCTGTTAGCCAGATCTAAGGATGCGTTATCTCATGGAAAACGCAGTGTGTCAGCTAACTAAGAAAAGAAGATCACGTTACACAGGTTAGAAATCCTCCTCTCTCAATTGTCTGATTATCCTTTTAATCTGAAACCACTCATCAATTTGCTGAATCCGGTTGGGGCTATAAGAATCGACATGATATGAATTATACAGAGGAGGCGTGTTTGATCTTGAAGGAGGGGGCTGCGGATTTGGGTTTGGCGAGTAATTCTGAGAGTGGTGCAAGTGTCAAAGTTGCGACAGGAGAGAATGGAATTCGGAGGAAACTGAAACCAGGAATGAAAGCGAAATGGAAAAGAGGAGGGGAAAGTTTGGATGGAGGAACGAAACCAGTGGATAGCGACATTATGGCTTGTAATATACAATTCTTGCGGAAATTGGCAGAACAGAAGGCTATGGAGCCGTGGGAGCTGGGTGAATCCATGGGCTTACTAGAGGAGAAAGAGAAATTGGCAGCTGTTGGAAAATTCATAGAATGGGAGAATAGGGATCTGGGAGATGTTTCTATTTTGGGGCAGGGTAGTCAGGTTAAGGAGACAGATGAGGTGAATTATGCGGATTGTTAGTTTGAATACAAGAGGTTTAGGCGGAAGATCTAAGAGAAGTGCAATCAGAGAATTAGTGGCCAAGGAAAAAGTTGAATTCTTGTGTATACAGGAAACAAAGTTGGATGTAATTGACAAAAGACTTGCGTCTATTTTGTGGGGAAGTAGTGAGTGCAACTGGGTTTTCAGTGGGTCGGAGGGGTCGTCTGTGGGTTTGTGTTGTATATGGGACAGAGAGGTGTTTGTAAAAACTGATTTATGGGGCGAAAAGGGCTTGGTGTTTCGGGATTGTGGAAGGATACCCGGTAAATTTTGTAAATGTATAGGCGCCTTGTAATAGAGCAGGGAAGAGAGAACTGTGGGATTTGCTTAAGGAGAGGGTGAGGGCAAAGAGAAAGAGCGTTCGTGCATCTGCGGGGATTCTAACACGGTTCAGTTTGCTGAGGAAAGAAGAGGAGTGGGGAATCAAGATAGAAGTCTGGAGATGCAGGATTTTAATGATCTGATCAGTTGCTTGGAGTTAGTGGACCTTCCTTTGAAGAGAAGGAAGTTCACTTGGTATAGAGATAATGGGCTTAGTTGTTCTAAGCTGGACAGATTTCTCCTTTCGAGCGAGTGGATGTCAATGTGGCCGAGCCTAGCCCAATTTGGATTGAAAAGAAAAGTGTCGGATCACGGGACCATCTTGTTGAAAGAAGATTCTAAAAATTGGGGATCAAAGCCGTTTAAATTCGTAAGTGGGTGCATTAATGAGGAAGGTGGGCGGATTTGTCCTCAAAGAGAAATTGAAATGGCTGAAGGGTAAGATAAAGGTGTGGCATGAGCAGAATTTTGTTCAAGTTAATAAAAGAATTCAGCTGAAAATGGAGGAAGTCTGCAGACTCAATGGAAAATGGAAAATTAGATGGGTGTTGAGTCAGGATAGCAATGAAGTAAAAAGGTAGAGGGTGAATAGTGCTTTTAATACTTTGTCGATAAAACTATTCTCGATATACTGTGTAGATATAAATCTTATATTCGAATCGCGGAAGGCTTAAGATAGATAAGTGCGAAGCAGGTTAAAGTGTGTTCTTTGAAATGTAAGTCAAAAAAGTAAATAACGGTCAAGTATAGTGGTATCTGGAGGTGGCGTAATCGCCATTAATCCATTCGGTCTTAAAGACTTAGAATTCACTAGAATAGATAATTGATGTCGACTTTACAAAATCCTATTCTAAGATTCCTTAAATAAATGGTTAAAATAAAATGTTACTGAGTTGTTAAAACTTCGGCTTTGTGACAAATACTTTCGAGAAACCTTTTGAGCTATTATTCGCAAATTTAAAATCTTCTATCTTCGATAACATTGGAGTTATTCGGTTTCTCAAACTAAGTACTTCATACTCTTTCACTTGGGTGATGGTGTTGGTTTTGGTTTGAGTTGTCGGATAAACTTCTTTAATAACTTTTAGTTAATCGGATAGCTACGTGAATCAGTATCTTAATACACTTTTCAATATACGGTATCTTGTTCTTTTCTTGACGAAGTCTTAGATAAATGTTCTAGAGAATGAATTTGGATACTTGATCTTTCAATTGAACTCTTTCCGAGATAAATTGTGCTTTAGGATCGGAATGACTTAGAACTTGATCTTTAAGATCAAGAGCTTTGAATTGAAAGCTCGAGTAAGTAGTTGCTTGAGATATTAAGATATGTGTTGAAGTTACGTGTTTTGATGTCTTCTCAAGTAGTCTAAGTGTTGATATTTATAGATGAATTTGAGTCCGTTTGAATAGTATCCGTTAATTTAAATCAAATTCAAACTATTGATATCTGTGTATAATCTTATGTGAGTTTGTCTTCTTCTTGAAGCTCTGGTTGCTTTTATTCGGAACATCTCTGTCCGTGCATTTAATCGTTATCTTATCTTTTGTCTATAGTGCCATGGAACTATCTTTATCGAGACAACCTTGATCGATTCTCGATTCTTTGCGTTCTTATCTTTAACTTGATACCACTTTTATTGAAACAACTTTGTTTTGCATATATATATATATATATATATATATATATATATATATATATATATATATATATATATTTCTTTTGAAATGTAGTTAAAGCTCAGTATCGAGAATAGATGTCTGTGGACACTTTTTGTTTTCGGATAGACCTTTTATTTCTCGGATATCTCTTGTGACCTGATTTGTTTAAAACTATTCGTGTCTTGAAGATATCGGCGAGTTATCTGTAAAAGCTATTTGATAATCTTATGCGGTTTCTTCAAATCTTCAATGTCGTTGAACTTGTTACCTTGGATGTATTCTTCTTGGTCTTCTCTTTATAAAATAAAATTACATTTTGACACCTAACATCTTATCTGAAGATTAGCTAGACTATCATACTTAGTGGGTTTATCTTTTACAATGTTCAAGTGAACGAAAGTACTAATCACCTTTACGAGACTAAGATAAATCATCATATTCTTGATCAAAATCTAAGCAGATATTTCTAACAAAATATCTAACAAATTTCTAACAAATTTCCCCTTTTGATGGTCAGCGATGACTATCGACTATTAAATCTGAATGAGTGAACAATCCAACTTAATCATTTCTTAAGATTTTCAATTCATTCGATTAAGTGCGGAAAGTAAACATCAACGAATCACAAGGTGTGATCTTTCGACAAGTTATCTTTTATAGAATACTATCGAGGTAAGTTCTTGATTAGTTACAAAGAAAGATTACATATAACTTGATACATAAAACAAGTTTAGCTCGATGTCGGCAAAAATCTGAAAAGAAAAATAGTAAATTAGGACAACGAGGGTAGCGAACTCGAGTAAACATCCTAATAGACTAGTCTTCAAGTCTTGACTCTTGAGTCTTCAACGGTAGTTCTATGGATCGATGCAAATTTCCTATCTCGAACCTTTTGATATCATCGGAATAATCATAGAAGTGTTACGGCGAGCATCTCGGTGTCTACGGCAAATCCACGGACCTCTTTGTAGGTTTTGGTAGGATTTTCTTGACAAAATGTTTGATCCACGGATACTTTGCTTTCTCTTTACAATTATCAGCTTCTTGAACTTAGTATTAGATAATAATTAGAAGAATCGATGTTATGTTTGATATTGATCTTGATATTGATGATGATGTAGGGGAGTTCTTGCTCTTTCTGCTCTTGTGCTGTTCTGTGATCTGTGATATGCACATCATTTGGCTTTCCATATGGACATTTGGAGAGAGTTCTTTCTTTCATAAGCAGTTCTCTTGACATTCTCAAATCAGGCGGCTTTTTAATGTGATTGGTGTTGTGAGTGTTGATGCTTTATCTTTTTCTCTGTCCATAGTTGTTTTTATGGTTTTTGGGGAAATCTTGAATTTACGGTAGATGCTTAAGTTCGAATCGATAGCCATTTTACGATTGATGCACTGAAGGCGGAGGAATCATTGTCATTCTTCACATACTCTATTTTGGCTTCTTACGCACGAGTGGAAGTTGACTTTGTCTTTGCTCGACTCTCGGTCATTCATTCCTTCTCATCTTGAATTCTCTTTGGGGTTGTTGCTTGAAGAACCACCTGGATAGACTTGGTATTTCCGGAGGTGTTTTTAGGCTAGGGGCTTTGCGACTATGGGCTCGATTAGGCTTTCAATTTTACTTTTTACGTGAAGGGCTTCATCTTCATCATCATCAAGATTAAATCTTGTGAGTTTCTGACCTTCTTCATTGCCGGGGACTTGATTTGGCCTTCTTCTTTTCTTGAAGATTCATCAATCCTTTCTTCTCTTCTTCTTCTCCTTGGTACTCCCTTTGGGTTTACGTGCCGTAGCCCTTGTTATCATTGTTGTTCCTTGATGGGTTTAAGGAAGCGGCTACTATTTGTAAAAGCAACTTGGCTTGAGGAGGCTTCATTGATTACGAGTTGTGGTGGAAGTTTTCATGTTTCTTCTTCCTCTCTGAACGTACCGACTCAGATTTCTTCTTGTTTTCTTCTCCTTCTTCCCATTCCCACGACTTTGAGGTCAGTTGTACCTCTTTCCCCTTAGTCATTGTTGGGTACTCGGTCTCATAAAAGAATATGAGAGAGAGTTAAAATGCCCTTACAAATAATTGTGGCGATGACCAACTTACGAAGTTGACTTTGAGCTCTGATTTTGCTTGATAAGTCCATTGTCCTTATCGTGAGCTCTTGATGGGCTAGGATGGCATCGCTTTTCAATGATGTAACTTGCCTCTTGGAAAGCTTTTCACTAAAGGCATCATCGTCCCTTATCATTCCAGATCTTTGACGATGAGCTATGCTAGTTGTTCTCGAGTGATGAGCTCGGTGAACTTTTCATTCGAGAGGGGCGGCGATTACTTCCTTGTTACGTGAAGACATCTCCTTTTCGGATGAGCGATTACTTGGTATACATTCATGTATTCATGGGAGTGGACATTTGGCGGTTCTTTGAAAGTTTGAGAACAATCAGTTTCCTTTTCAAGTGTGAAACCGCTAGATGTTCATTGCGGTGCTCTGCCAAAGTCTTGTCTTCTTCATCATCTGAGTAATCAGCCCAGTGATCTTCATCCTCTTGGACTTTCTCATCGATTGTGTCGAGTCTAGCAACCATCTCAGAGATTGGTTTCTTCCCTTGTTAGATATTTTGTTAGAATATCTGTTTAGATTTTGTTCAGCAACATGATGACTTATCTTAGTCTCAGAAAGGTGATTAGTACTCTTGGTTCACTTGAACATTGTAAAAGAGGAAATCCACTAAGTATGATAGTCTAGCTAATCTTGTATAGGATGTTAGGTCTCAAATTGTAATTTTTATTTTATGAAGAAGACGAAGAAGACATCAATGAAGCTCGACAACTATTGAAGACTTGAAAAGCGCACAAGATTACTAAATCATTATTGAGATATCTTGTAGCCATAAGCGATTTCAAACAAAGCGTGTCACAAGAGATATCGAGAAATGAAGATACATATCGAAGACAAGGAAAGTGTCCAGATATCTATTCTCGAGATACCTTGGCGTTAAACTCGTTTACGAAAAAAACATATATTGCAAACAAAGTTGTTTCAATAAATAACAAGTGGTATCTGAAGAATGAAGATAAGGATATCTGAAAGAATCGGACAACAAGTCTAGTCTACGTCTGAAAGCATAATTCGTTGACACTCTGACAAAAGTATAGTCTGATGCATTTAATGCAGACGAGAGATATACGAGTAAAAGCAGCGGCAACTTAGAAGAAGACAAAACACGCTCTTGTCTATACACATATATATCGATAGTTTGAATTTGAGCCTACGGATACTATCAAGCGGCACTCAAATTCATCTATAAATATCAACACTTAGACAGCTTGAGAGATACACAGGGAACAACTCAAAACACTGAATACGCTAAAACATACGATCTCTGATCTTACTCTCTCAAAGCTTCTTACTTATTATCAAAGCTTTCTGTTGCGACTAAAGCTTGTGATCTTGAGTAAACACTAAAGTTCTAAGTGTCACGATCCTAAACAAGCAAAGCTATACGTGAAGGAGTTGAATCAAAAGATCAACTATAAAGATTCATTCTCTTGAGCAGATATCATAAGACTTAATCGATAAAATCGAACTAGATACCATCTGTTTGTAAAGTGTATTAAGTAACAGTTAACGAGCTATCGAATAAGCGAAAAGTTATTAAGGCGCTCATCGACAACTCAATCGAAACGACACCAAAGCGTGGATGCTGGGAAGTACTTAGGTTGAAAAATCGAGAATAACTCGAGGTTAGGAGTATAGGAAGTACTTGATTTGGAAACTAAGGAATAACTCAAGGTTTTTGAGTGTAGGAAGTACTTAACAGGAAGCTAGGAACAACTCGAAAGGTTTACGAGTATAGGAAGTACTTGGTTTGAAGAAGCTGAGGAACAATGAGGGGAACTTTTGGTTGGGAACGATTGTTAGAATCTTAGAATAGGATTTTGTAAGGTTATCTCAATTATACATTCTAGAGAATTCTAGGTCTACGATAGACGAAGTGGATTAGTTGGAGGATTCGCCACCTCAGGATACCACTATACTTCTTGTGTCATTTACTTTTCTATATTTATACTTGACAACACACACTTATTTAGCTTGTTTCTACATTTATCTCTATTAAGTCTTCCACTCTGATTCTAAGTATCGGATATCGATATCGAGAAATATTTATTATCGACAAAAGTTTTAGCGACTATTCACCCCCCTCTAGTATTTTACTTTGCCGTTATCTAGACCAACAAGTGGTATCGAGGCGGGAGGTTCACTGTTATACCTTGAACCTAGATCCCAGGATAGGTGAAGGAGCGTTGTTCACTTTTGAGGACTATTTAATTTGTGTGTTAAGTGTGCGGGTATGTCTACGGTGATGCACCCGTTCTCAAACGGAGAACTACGAGAAATGGAAAAATAACATGATGCTCCACCTTGAAGCCATAAGTGGCGAGATGATCGAAGTAATAAAGAATGGCCCGATAGTCATTCGACAACTTAAGCAAGTCATGGAGGTTTCAAGTGGAAGAGCGAGATCAAGCGAAGGTCTTCACAAGCAGATCGTCGACTAGTGGAAGATCTCTTGTCACGTTATTCTGAACAAAGCCGGAGAACTCTGGACATCGGAAGATGCGAGAGGAATCGTCTGGATGACAAGCTCGTAACATCATCATCGGATCGACACGAGCACATACGATTAAGCGTAGGGGTGCTAAAAGCGAAAATCGCTTTGGCGGTGATTGAAGAAATGCATGCGGGCCAGAAAACCGAGGAAAACAAGTTGAAGTTCTAAAGTTGAAATTTCAAAATTTCAAACAAGGTCCCTGAAACTCTGGAAGAACTTGATTTGGTTACCACTCTTATGAGTGATATGGCGACGCACTTGGGGAAGCAATAGATACTCTCGGTCGAGAAAAGATTAAGGCTATTGTCGAAGTCTTAACCCTGTAGGAGCATACTAAATTCTTTTATTTCAACGAGGTATGCGAATATCACTCGATGGAACTTTTCTCTCATCTTGCTACCGTTGAATATGAGACAACTCGGAGAACAAACAAGCTGAAAAGTTGCGAATGTTGCTCTAGTCGATCAAGGAACTTACGAAAGAAGAAAAGCAAGGAGGCGAGGATGCTCTTCTGCAAAGCAAATGAGTAAATTTGTCGGTCGAGAAATTGAGAAGAAAAGCGAAGAGAAGTGAAAAAGCATCTAGGCTCGAACTATCACCGATACAAAAATATCGAGAGCTCATTGAACAAACCCATTTCGAGAAAGCATCATGTCTTGAGGCGAAATTGGAAGCGATATCTGTTTCTATTGCCGAAACACAGCCACTTCAAGAAGGATTGTCACCTCGACAAACTAAGACGGCGACAAGAAAGATAGAAGAATTTTGGAAGAAGCGAAGCTTTGTTAGCGAAGAAGAAAGAAAATCAAATTCAATGGATGCTCTAGGCGTTGAAGCAGTTACGAAGATGACAATTCGGATGATTCAACCTACCATCACGAACTATGTGGAGTTACTCATGATATAATCGACTTGACCTCAAGAAGAATGAAATGTGTGGAGTTCTTTGAAATTGTGGACCATACATCTCAACATAGAAAAGCATCTTATGGTTGATGAGGTAACACATACTTCTGCTACACTTATGAAAGTGATGAAGAAATAAAAATCTAGAAAATCTCGAGAAAGAACTTGACATCTATGAAGAGAATTTCTAATGATCCGACTAAAGCGAAAACCTTGAAGAAGAAAAGAATTCTCTTGAAAGGAAAATTCTCAATTAGTTAAAGAATCGAGAGAAAGGATCTTTGAAAATGCATTTCTCAAAGCTCGGATATCTGAGTGAAAAGTCACATGAAGAAGCGATGGTGAGTTACTAAAGAATTATGAAAATCTTCTTTACGAAACAAGGAACTTCGAAGAAAGAACTATCTTTTCAATCTTATGCAAAGCTAGTGACACTCTTCTTTGAAGTACAATCTTACTTAAGATCCTTGAAAAAAGAAAGGACTTGGGCTGAATACTCAGAATGATTCTATTACTACGAACAAGAGTAAAGAAAAGAACATTTGTAAGTACTCGACAAGGCGGTTCCCATGCAATCTATAGTATCGGTGAAAAGACAAGATTGTTGACAAAGGAAAGCGATTCGACTAAACCTTTGTGGGAAAAACAAGTCAAAAACAAAAGCTGTTAGATGCGTCTCGAAAAGAAACACAACGAAAAGTGTAAAACCAGCGATGCTATGTCTCTCAAAAGGTAGAATTGCGAGTGGCAAATTCTCCCATGTCACTTTTACGGAAAGAAATTGGATCGACCGAGACTAGCAATTTGCTGAAAAAGATCTCGAGATAGCTTCAAGTGCTCGAAGCGGTATTGGCTACAAAGGCATCGGAAAACAACTTGCTCATGAGTACAAGCGGGAGCAAAGCGATGGTGAAGGCTAGAATTGCTCAAAGCAATTATCGAAGTGTAAGTTAAATCAAGCCTTTGAAAATCTGAATGCGGGCTAGAAGAAATCGGCAAGGAAGGCTAAGTTCTTTGAAAAGCAAACTCGAAACTGACAGTGTCTGAAAGCATCATATGGAGCACACAAGGACACACGAGGAAGAAAATAATTCTTACTAATGATAACCTTCATTCAAAAGAATTCCTCCTTATGTTCTGTCGGACAAAAGCATATTTCAAAGAAATTCATTCAAAATGGATTCCTCTTTGGAAGAACTTTTAATTGAGCGGTTCCATCAAAGACATGAGAACTAATCTCTGTTTCTATTGTGTGCAGAATGCTTCTGGACTAAAGCACAATGGCTATTTGATAGTGGATCGGAAAGCACATGGCGGAGACAAGCAAATCTGGTTGACTACAAAGCTTGCAACACAGGACGGATATCAGTTCTTTGGAGGAGAATTAAATCCCTCTCTGGGATTTGTAGCGTCAAATTAGAACTTTAACAATCGGCGTATTACATGTTAAGGATTTGAAATCTGATCTATTTAGCATGAGCGGTTTGCGAGACAAGGGTTTTACTATAAAATTCAAAGCTAAATCTGCAAACTAATTGACAATGAGTCAAGCGAACGGTCTTAGTTGGTCGGCGGAAAGCGGTCTTTATGTTCTTATTTGGGCATCTGCCTGTTGAAGAATGTCTCATGGTGAGTCAATCTGGTCACATAGAAACCTTGGTTATAGCACAAAAGAATGAGTCACTTGAATTTCAAAACTCTGAATAGACTTGCGAAAGAGTTAGTGGTTGGTCTTCCCAAAACATCTTCGAGAAAGGATAGTATACATTACTTTGTCGGATGGAAACAATCTAAGATCTCTTTCAAGTTCAAATCGGACACTCTAGTGTTAGACCTTTGCAACTTTTACATATGGATCTTTTGAATCATCGTAACTAGTTATGCGAGGAAAGAAATATGAATGCAGTTGTTGTAGATGACTTCTCAAGATTCACTTGGGTTGTCTTTACGAAACACAAATCGATGCGGTGGAGATACCAAACTTCTTTGAAAAAGCTTGAAATCATGAAAAATGAAAAGGTATCTGCAATCGAGGCGGATCATAGTCTTGAGTTTGTCAATCGATTACATAAAGGAGTTTTGTACTGCAAGGTATACAACACCAACTTTCCTCTGTAAAAACACCTCGACAAAATGGTGTTGCGAGAAAGGAAAAATAGAACCATAAAAAAGGCTGCAAGGACAATGCTCGGTGACCTTTGAGATAAGTGAAATATATTGGGTTGAAGGCTGTAAACCTGACTGCTAGACTTAGAGCGGATGCTTGATAAACAAACACCATGGCGGGACCCCTATGAAATCTTGGTTGGTAGACCCCAAATATTAAACATAAAGAGTATTTGGTTGTAGATGTTTTGTTCTAAACAATGGGAAAGATTATCGAGAACATTTCAACGAAAGGCGGATGAAGGTGTTTTCTTGGCTATTCCACAAGCAGACCAAAGCTTACGAGTCTACAACAAAGAACAAAGAAAATTGAAGAATCGGTTCATGTTGTATTCTATGAAGGAAGTAAGAAAACACCTCCCTTGATGAACTCTCAAAAAATTCAAAGAACTATTCTTGAGGGATACTAAAGAAGAACCCTCGGAAAAGAAAAACATCGCTATGGAAAGTGAGGATGACTACGGCGTAGAAAAGCTTGAAAACTAGTAACAAGATGACTCACAAACATGATGAGGAATTCCTATGAGTTTTCGAGAAATGGAGCAGGTTATTGAGAACCTTCATCATGAAGAGGTATCTGAAAATAAGAATCTTTGAAATGCATGTCGAGATATCTCTAACCTTTGAAAAAGTATGGATATCCATGACATTTCCCATATGTAGGATATCTCGGAATCTTGAAAAAGTATCGATCAAAATCTTAGTGATTCACATTGATCACTTGGATATTGATCCTACTAGCACAAACCTTTGATGAAATGGATCAAAGATCATCCTACAAAGGATATAATTGGACGATTAATCATGGTGTTAGGACTAGGAGAAGCGATAGTGAAAATCTTGATTCTCTCTTTGGATGTTTCATCTCGAATATCGAACTAAAGGTATAGAAGAAGTATTAGGAGACCAAGGCGGATCTACGCAATGCAAGAAGAGTTGGATCAATTTGAGAGAAACAAAGTCTAGAAACTAGTTCCATTTATAGAAGGAATATACGTGATTGGAACTAAGTGTGTTTCGAAACAAAATGAATGGCGGTGAAATAACTTGAAACAAAGCAAGATTGGTTGCGAGGATTCACTCGGTGAAGGCTTAGATTTTGATGAGTCATATGCACGGTTGCAGATTGGATGCAATAAGACTCTTTCTAGCCTTTGCGACTCATAAAAATTTCAAAGTTTATCGGATGGATGTCAAAGCGCATTCCTAAGCGGTGAACTTGCGGAAGAAGTGTATGTTGAGCAACCACGGCTTTGAAGTTTCCTCGAGAAAGTAGAATGGTCTATAAACTCTGAGCTCTGTATGGTGAAAGCAGGCTCGAGAGCATGGTATGACACTTTGGCCAAATACCTTACGGAAAGTGGTTTCAAGAAAGGTGAAGTTGATAAAACTTTATTTACCTTAAATCATGATGGGAAACTACTCTTAGTTCAAGTATATGTTGATGACATCATATTTGGATCTCGGGACAAACAACTTTGTAATGACTTGCAAATCTCATGAAAAACAAGTTTGAGATGAGCATGATGGGAGAAATGAATTATTTCCTAGGATTGCAAGTCAGCAACTCGATGATGGAATATTCATTAGTCGAACCAAGTATCACGAAAGACATGCTCACAAAATTCAATCTTAAGCCTTACGAAAAAATGCTAAGATACCTATGAGCATTGGAACCAAAATGACCTATCTTGAATCGGATAAGAGGGTTGAAGAACATAAGTATAGGAAATTGATAGGTTCACTACTCTACCTCACTTGCAAGTAGACACGATATTCAATATGCCGTTGGAGTATGTGCTAGATTTGAGACAAATCGATGCAAACACACTACAACATTGCTATGAAAATACTAAGGTATGTGAAAGATACGATAGATGTAGGATTGTGTTATCCTAAAGAAAGTGGATTGAGTTTATTTGGGTACTCGGATCTTGATTATCTTTGGATCATTGCTTGATAGGAAAAGCACCTCGGGAACTTATGGGTTTACGGGCACTAGACTTATCTCATGGTTTAGCGAAGCAAAACTCGATTGCAACTTCTACTAGGAAATTTGAATATATTCTGCTTTGGTTGTTGTGCACAAATTACGTGGATACAACAACAACTTAAAACTATGGACTCGATGAGAAGAAAACTCCCATTTTACGTGACAACACAAGTGCTATTGCGATTACGAATCCTAAATTTCATGCGAACAAAGCACATTGATGTTAGACATCACTTCATCGGAGACCATGTTGAAAAAGCGATATAGAGATACTCAAGATTGGGCGAAGACCAACTTGCGGATATCTTCACTAAGCCACTACAAGAAAGTAGATTCTTAGCCTCAAGACATAGTCTTGGACTAATGGAACTACTGATGATGAAAAAAAGTTCGGGTATCTGGAGCGGGCATCGGAGAAGAGGTATCTGGGCAGGTACCCGGAAAGTCAAAAGGCTAAGAACAAAAAGATAGCTTAAGATCTCACGGGAACTCAGATATCTGAATCACTCTATGAACGGGAAACACAAAAGAGAATAGTATAACTATCTGCAGTCAACTACTCTCTTGAATCTCGCACAATTTCTATCTTGATGAAAAACTTGGGAAAATCCTAAGTATAAAGGATTTAGATCTGAGCAGTGTCCTTGCTCAAGCAATTATGATTAGGATAGCTAATAGCGAAAATTCATTAAATGGGCACAATTACACTTGTTGATTGTGATCATTCTTTGGAAAACAATGGTGACCCTTGATGAATTCAAGCGCTTGATCTTAACGTGAAATTAATTCCGATAAATAGTGAATTTGTTGACATTGGACATGGCCCACTAAGCATTTAATGCGAACTAGCTTTTGCTCACGCTTTGTTTGCAAATCACGAATCGTATACACAAAAACAATTTGTATGTATTTATGCATTGAGATTCACTTGCTATATATATAGGATTTTGGCAAATGAAATCACTTTTGCCTAATCCGAAATTTCAACTTACATCAAAGCGACAAAAACTTCTCTAATCCTTTGCAACTTCTCTAAAATCTACGCATTTCTTGATTAAGTTTTACGAAAAGAATCACTCAATCGAATCTCTTTCAAACACAAGCTTCAAATCCTTACTATATAAAGAGATGGCCTCGAACACTTCTACGAAATCCCAATCCTCCTTGATGCTTTGAAAAGCAAGCACGAGTTAGTTATGTTAACAATCATGGTAGGAGCTTTCAATCGACCATTGGACTTCAAGTCACGAGAATGATTTGGGGAGGTGCCATGGTTGAGGAATACCTCACTGCTGCAATAGAAAACCAAAGTGACAGAAAATTGATTCTTGACATGCTTGAAAAGGCACAAATTAAGGGTTTTCTATCTGCTCGCCCTAGCGGAATTTCATCACTTGATGTGTTGGAATTTTACAACAACTCCAGGATTATTTCACATGTATCGAAAACCTTTGAAATAGTGTCTATCAAAACCTCGATCGAGGAAAGGAAATCATACGGACTTAACAACTTTACGTAAGTTGTTTGATGTTCAAAATCTTGGAAAGGATTTTGAAATAAACACCGAGATGAGAACTCCTTGAAGGTGTTAAAGAAATTTCTGATGATGTGTGATCTTGAAATCGGATACACCCACTGAGTTCAAACTTCTTGACATCGAAGACGGACATCTGTTAGTTCCTTTGGGATGTCTTGGCTTGCATTCTTCAGAGATGCTTTGATGGTCTACAAGGAGGTCTTGACCGGATAAGCGAAGCGATGGATCATGATGTTCTTCTTGAATCGACAAAACAAAAATTTGGAAAACCCTTTCAAGCTGGGGAAAATGCGCCTTCATGAAATTTGTGAAGAAGATTGAGGCTTGAGCCTAAGATTGATAAAGGACTATGAGCGAAGGCCACGATGGGATATAGTGCGAAGATATGCTACTTCTTTGGAAAAGCTTGGCATTGAGCTCGGAGGCAATTTGAAATAGCAATGATAACTTACTCTACAAGTATGAGTACACAAATCTGATGAAAAATGTTACTGGGTCTCAGAAAGGTCCTAAGAAGAGAAAATCTGAAAAGATATATGAAGAAAAGATTGCGACCAAGAAGCCCAGAACTTGAAAGAAGTCTGGCAAATCGGAAGACACACCGAAGAGGTTGTCAATTCTCGAAATCTACAAACATGGCGGATGAACTCATTAATCTTTGCAAGAGTTATCACCCTCTTGAACAAGTAGACTCGGCAAAAGAAAGTGCTTTGGAAATGTTGCGACTAATGCGAGAAAGCCTTGGCGATGAACTCATGAATCTTGCCAAAAGTGGTGAAAAACACAGCCCCATCTGCGAAACTTGAGGAATAATGGACAATCGGTTCCCAATCTTGATGAGAGCTCGGCGATGAAGATGATGAACTAGTCATCTCTCAAGTCCTAGAAAAATCAAAAAGGGCTAAGGTTCTTGAACAAATGGCGGTGATAAAATATCTGAAGAAGAACACACCGGAGTTCTTTGAACTATAGCAAAGGTTGTTGGTGCAAACACATCATCGAGGAATGACTCTCTTGCACAACTTCACAAAGCCACGATGAGTGGTATCTTAGTATTGGCGGAATCTTGATGGAAATGCCACATCTAAGAATGCGGAAGAACATTCTCTTGATCAATCTTACGCTTCCGGACAACCCTGACAACCACAAACCACAACAGCCACAAGTGGTTGATGAAATGGTAAATGAACTCCATTTTGAAATACCGACAATATAGTATCTTTGAAGAAAATCTGTAATTGAAGCGGGTTCCCTGACTCGATGAGAGGATCAAGCTGAGACACTACTCGGAATGATCAACGGGGGAAGCAATGAGTTGCATACTCGGAAAGGTGTGAAATACGAAACTTCAAACAAAAGCTGGGTGGACAAGGCGACCAATGTATAGAAAGGTCACAAGTTCGAGACCAATCGACTGAAAGCTTTTCGGGTAAATGGTGGTTTAACTCTTACCTTGTGAAAATTTACTTATAAATCTTGTTACCTTATAAGAATTTCTTTATTACAATTTGAGTTAAAGCGGAAAAACAAGAGGAAGTGAAAAGCTTACCTCGAATCTTGAAAAGAGGTTCCTTGACCTCGACTCTTGAAAATCGAGCACATGTACCACGGGTAAATAAATGATTCTTAAAGAGAACTAACTTTCGATAAAAATGTTTGTATGCTCATTAATGATAAATGTTTCTATGAGGCTCAATGAGATGGAAGAAGATAAAGCGAAATGCGAGACCAGAAACCAACAAGGTTTCTGAAGAACTCATCACTGAGCCTTTAAACTTGAAGGTATATGACAATAAAGTGACAAGTGTTCTTTATCCTGGGTTATCTCAAAACTTCTTCTAAATTATTCAATACTATCTACTTACAGGCTCGATCGAGTAGAAGTGCGAGGGGCGAGTTGCGACATCCCTGCACATATGGAAATTGATGAGGCATCAAGGCCTTCATCACGAAAAGATTCGAGCGCACAAGTACGAGAAATATCTGAGCCTCCATGGGTGATTGACCTCTCGGATATCGACTTGTCATAAAAGTTCTTCTTGATAAAATTTCGAAGTATTGTGACAATGTTAATTCTCGAGTTCAAGAAAGAAAGGTTGATGAGGACGGACTTCCAAGTCTCCACCTCCTGACAAGATATCTGAGACACCAATCGTCTCGATGAAACAAATATCTGAGCACGATGTTCTCCTCGGGTAACTTCGAGACTAAACTACACTTACTCGGATATCTACCAAAGTTTTGAAACTCATTCAAAACTCTTTCTTTCGAGCTCAAGCAGATCTGCGGGTTCCCATTGAAGAAAAGGGACTACTTCACTTCTTCAAAGCTCACACTTTGCCAAGCATATTCAATGCTTCAGAAATGGCGAAGTTAAGGTGCTACGATCTCTACGAAATATTGAGAATAATGATCAACCAACGGTGACACGAGCTCTTGACACGAAACATATGTCAAGCAATGTTAGCTCTGAACAACATCACGATTGACTACTACTACGAGGACTTTTCGGAGAAGTGGCGCATAGTTTGATACATGCCTTTGAGCAGGCGGATGATCGAGACAAGATTACGAGATGGCATTGAAGCGATTACCCCAGACTACGCAATTCATACCTTGAACAAGAAGAAGTTAATGGGCGGAAGATCACTATCCGGAAGTGATCAATCTTGTATCTGAAGATGATGAGGAGGAAGAAATGAATGAAAATTTCTTTGATGAACCTCCACTAATCATCACCAAAGGATGATAATGATAAAAGGATGATGATGATGCTCTGCACTTTTGAGGCAGGAGGAATTTCACGGAGAAACAATGCCTCGGTGCTGAAAAGCAAGCGAGAAGACTTCACGAAATCTCCATCTTCATCACCTCGAAATCTACTCATCCATCTTCTCACCAGCCTTGATTACTACTGAACAAGTAGTTGAGCTTTCTGAAGAAACCAATCAGACCAGAAGTGCTTAACTCAGACAACTGTTGGAAGAAGAACAACAGCTCCATCTTCAACTGGAAGATCAAATAGCTCAATCCATAGAAAGGCTTGATCAACTAGAAGATCAATACCTCAAAGAAATGAATGCTTACTCTGCGGTTAACGAGCTACGGGATCTTTGTGCGAGATGTGAAAGAACTCGATCTTGAAGAAGTATCGAAGTCAAGCATGATGCTAAGGCGCATCATCTTGAAAGAAGAAGTACCATCCTCCTCGAAGGAAAGAAACCAATCTACGAGATGGTTCTTGGACTTGATACAATTGATGAAAATGTCGAGGATGAAGATCCTTTGGGCTAATCCCTCGGATGATGAAGAAGACAAGACCTTGGCGGGACACGCCATGAACATCTAGCGGTTTCTCACTTAAAAAGAAAGTTGATTGCTCCTACAATCTTCAACAAAGCATGACGTTCACTCTCGAGAGTACATGGCGGTGCAGTACTAGCTACTCTGAATAAGGAGATGTCTTCACAAAACAAGGAAGTAATTGCCTCGTCCCTACGAAATGAGAAAGTTCCTTGAGCTCATCACTCGGAGAACAACTAGCATGATCATTGCTCGAAAGATGCAGGAATGACAAGGGGCGATGATGTGTCTTTAGTGAAAAAGCTTTTCAAGAGCAAGTTACCTTCTTTGGAAGCGGATGCCATCCTAGGCCCATTGGCGAGCTCTTGATAAGGACAATGGACTTATCAAGCAAAATCGAGCTCAAAGTCGAACTTGAAGTTGGTCCTTTGCTATAATAATTATCTACAAGGGCATTTTGACTCTCTCAGATTCCTTTATGAGGAGTCGATGACAATGACTAAGGGGAAAAAGTACAAATCTGGACCTCAAAGTCGGGGAATGGGAAGAAGGAGATGAAAACAAGAAGAAATGCAGGTGGTCTTTGCTTTCGAGAAAGGAAGAAGAAAAACTTCCGTACCACTCGAATCTATAGATCCTCCTCGAGCCAGTGCTTCCCGAGACTTCTTGAAGGAACGAAAATGGTAACAAGGCCGTAGCACGAAACCTCCAAAGTACGAGGCTCGAGGAGAGACAAGTTAGAGGATTGATGAATCTTACGAAGAAGAAGAAGAAGGTCAAATCAAGTCGAGGGCAATGAAGAAGGCGCAAGATCTCTGAGAATTGATCTTGATGAAGATGATGTAGAGGCGATGAAGATGAAGCTCCTCTTCACGAGAAAAACTTGAAAACTGGCAGGCCATTTGCCAAAGCCACTAGCGACTAAAACACCTCTGGAAATACCAAGTCTATCGGGGTGGTAGTTCTTCAAGCAACAACCCAAGAAAATTCAGCGAGAAAAGGAGCGGTGAGAATTTGAACAAAGACAAAGTCGACTTCCACTCGGGCGGAAGAAGCGAAATTGAGTATGTGAAGTATGACAATGATTCCTCATCTCTGGTGCATCAATCGAGAAAAATGGCTATTGGATTACGGCTGAAGCATCTATTGGTAAATTCAAGATTTCGAACGATCCTCAAGCGACTTATGGCATGGAGAAAGAATAAACTACCTTGATCAACGATCACATCAAAGCATGGTTGGATTTTGAAGTTGTCGAAGAAGCGCCGTGAAGAAGGATCTCTCGATGATTGTCCATATGGAAAGCGGATGATGTGCACAAAATTTGAATATCACGAGAGCAGGCACAAGACCAAGACTTCTTTGTGGAACCATGAGTCGTTCTATCGTGAAGATCAATACAAGGGTGACATCGGATATCGAAGATTATCTATGGATACTTCAAGCTTTCGGATATCGAATAGAGCATGCTGGAAGTGGGGAAAGTACACATGGGTTGAGCATTTTCAAGAAAAATCCTGCAAAACCTGAAAGAAGTCGTGGATTTGCGAGACACGAGAGATGCTTATCGAACTCTTCTCTATGATTATTACGATGACATCAAAAGGTTTGGAGATAGGAAATTTGCGGTGATCCATAGAAATTTTGTTGAAGACTTGAAGATTGAAGACTTGAAGACTAGTTCTTTAGGATGTTTACTTGGAGCTTGGTTACTCTGTTGTCCTAATTTACTATGTAATTTTCTTTGTATCTTCTTGGTGAGCTTAAGCGTATCATGTATTTAAGTTATACGTAATCTTTAGTTGCGACTTATCTGAAGAACTTACTCTCGGATAGTATTCTATAAAAGATAACTTGTAAAAGATCACACCTTGTGATTTGGTTGATGTCTACTTTACGCATAATTATATGATTTGAAAGATCTCAAGAAATGATTAAGTGGTGGATTGTTTCCTTATCCAGTTGTAATAGGGAAGATAGTCATCGTTGGTGATCAAAATGGGGAAATTTGTTAGATATTTTGTTAGAATATCTGTTTAGATTTTGTTGACAACATGATGACTTATCTTAGTCTCGAAAGGTGATTAGTACTCTTGGTTCACTTGAACATTGTAAAGAGGAAACCCACTAAGTATGATAGTCTAGCTAATCTTGTATAGGATGTTAGGTCTCAAATTGTAATTTTATTTTATGAAGAAGACGAAGAAGACATCCAATGAAGCTCGACAACTATTGAAGACTTGAAGAAAGCGCACAAGATTACTAAATCATTATTGGATATCTTAGCGGATATCTTGTGAACGAAAGCAGTTTCAAACAAAGCGTGTCACAAGAGATATCGAGAAATGAATACATATCGAAGACGAGAAAGTGTCCACAGATATCTATTCTCGAGATACCTTGAGCGTTAAACTTCGTTTACGAAAAAGAAACATATATTGCAAACAAAGTTGTTTCAATAAATAACAAGTGGTATCGAAGAATGAAGATAAGGATATACAAAGAATCGGACAACAAGTCTAGTCTACGATACAAAGCATAATTCCGTTGACACTACAGGACAAAAGTATAGTCTGATGCATTTAATGCAGACGAGAGATGTCGAGTAAAAGCAGCGACAACCGAGAAGAAGAAAGCACCTCTGATCTATACACACGGATATCGATGGTTTGAATTTGAGCTAATGGATACTATCAAGCGGCACTCAAATTCATCTATAAATATCAACACTTAGGCGACTTGAGAGATACACGAGAACAACTCGGAACCTTGAATACGCTAAAACATACGATCTACGATCTTACTCTCTCAAAGCTTCTTACTTATTATCAAAGCTTTACATTGCGACTAAAGCTTGTGATCTTGAGTAAACACTAAAGTTCTAAGTGTCACGATCCTAAACAAGCAAAGCTATACGTGAAGGAGTTGAATCGAAAGATCAACTATAAGATTCATTCTCTTGAGCAGATATCATAAGACTTAGGTCGATAAAATCGAACTAGATACCATCTGTTGTAAAGTGTATTAAGTAACTTAGTTCACGAGCTATCTCGATAATTGAAAAGTTATTAAGGCTCATCGTGACTCAATCGAAACCAACACCAAAAGCTGGCGTGGAGTGGGAAGTACTTAGGTTGAAAAATGGGGAATAACTCGAGGTTCTGGGTATAGGAAGTACTTGATTTGGAAACTAAGGAATAACTCAAGTTTTTGAGTATAGGAAGTACTTAGCTTGGGAAGCTAGGAACAACTCGAAAGGTTTAGTATAGGAAGTACTTGGTGAAGAAGCTGAGGAACAAGCGAGGGAACTTTTGGTTGGGAACGATTGTTGAGAATCTTAGAATAGGATTTTTGTAAGGTTATCTCAATTATACATTCTAGTGAATTCTAGGTCTCGATAGACGAAGTGGATTAGTTGGAGGATTCATACCTCCGGATACCACTATACTTCTTTGTGTCATTTACTTTTGTATTTATACTTGACAACACACACACACTTATTTAACTGTTTCTACATTTATCTCTATTAAGTCTTCCGCACTCTGATTCTAAGTATCAGATATCCATTCAGATATCTGAGAAATATTTGTTATCGACAAAAGTTTTAAAAGACTATTCACCCCCCCCTCTAGTCTTTTACTTTGCCGTTATCTGGACCAACATCCCTTTTTGGGAGGAGGATGGTACTTCTTTTGAAGATGATGCAGCCTTAGCATCGTGCTTAATTTCAGATACTTCTTCAGTATCGAGTTCTTTGGTGATAGCATTCTGACATCTGTAGCTCTTTAACCCCGAGTAAGCAATCATCTCTTGCGGATATTGATCTTGTAGTTAGTCGAGCTTGTCTGGATTTAGCTTCTCTGGTCTTCGAGTTGAAGATGGGCTGTTGTTCTTCTTCCACGATTATGCGAGTTGGCGATTACGGATTGAGTATTGACAATTTACGGCGATTTCCTCAGAATCCTCAACTACTTGTTCAGTATTAACCTTTTGTTGGGAAGATGGATGAGTTGACTTTTGAGGAGATGGAGACGGAGATTTCTGTGCTTTCCTCTCAGTTTGCTTTTCAACAGTTGATGCATGATTTCTTTGTGAAATTCCTCCGGTCCACAGTGAGGCATCATCATCATCCTTTTATGCATGTCATCCTTTTGGTGATGGTGGTGGGAGGTTCATCGAAGTCGTTTCGTTTATCTCTTCCTCCTCATCATCTTGAATCTGAGATTGATCACTTGGGAATAGTGATCTTACGATTAACCTCTTCTTGTTGAGAAGGTATAAATTGCGATGCAGGGCTGAGGCTGGTTTGAATGCCATCTGTAATCTTGTCGACCATCTGCACATTCAAAGGCTTGTATCAAATTGTCGCCACTTCTCTGGAGAAATCCTTTTGCAATAAGTACATGGCTGTGTCTTTATACGTAGGAACATTGCATGGATATCGTCTCAAGTCGAGCTCGTGCTCATCGGTTGGTTGATCTGTGATTCTCAATATTTCGGAGAGATCGAGCACCTTAACCTTTGCCATTTCTTGAAGCATTGAATATGCTTTGGAAGGGTTTGAGCTTTGAAGAAGGGAAGTAGGTCCTTTTCTCATCATTAGAACTGCTTTGCACTTGTTTGAGCTTTGAAAGAAAGAGTTTTGAGTGAGCTTCAAAACTTTTGTAGATATCTGAATAGAAGTGTAGTTTAGTTTACGAGTTACGAGTAAGTACTTGAGCTCGAGAGACTTGTCTCTTGTCTGATTGGTGTCTCGGATATCTTGTTGTGAGGTGGAGACTTGGAAATGCGGTCCTCATCAACCTTTCTTTCTTGAACACGAGAATTAAGATTAATCTGATACTTAGGAAATTATTTGAAAGAATTTGTGTAGAATGCTTTAATGAGTTACGAGTTTTGGACTTACTTCCTCGATAGGAAGCTCGAGTCATTTTCTCGAAACTTTCTTAGTTACGGTATTCTTTCATGTGATGTTGCCTTGGGAGCTTCATCAATTTCCATTGATCACGAGGGGATGTCAACTTTTTCCTTTGCATTTCTACTTACGAATGAGCACGTAAGTAGAAAGTATTGAATAATTTAGAAGAAGTTTAAGATAACCCATGATGAAGAATACTTATCAACTTGATTTTTCATGTACCTTCATGCTAGAAGGCTCGATGATGTGTTCTTGAAACCTTGTGGTCTCTGGGTTCGTCTCGGCATTTACCTTATCTCTTTCTCGGTTGGAGCTTATTAGAAACATTTACTTTAAATGATTAAGCACATAGACAAATGGTGAAAAGTGTTATCTTAAGAATCAATTATCACACGTAGTCTGTTTCAGTTTCTTAAGGCGAGGTTGGGGTAACCTCCTTCTCGGTTTAAGGCAAGCTTTCGACTTCCTCTTGTTTACGTGTTTCTTTCGACTGTAACAAAATTTTATATAAGTAACAAGATATACAAGCATAAAATTTTTCACAAGGTAGGAGTTAAACCATTCAGCTACCTGAGCATTGTCAGGCTGATTGGTCTCTGGAACTTGTGACCCTTTTATACTTTGGTCTTCTTGTTCCAGTACAACTTCTTTGTTTGAAGTTTTAGGTACTTCACACCTTTCACAGTGTCTTTCGGTTGCCTCCCCTGGTTGATCATTCTGAGTAGATGTCTCAGTTTGATCCCTCTCATTGAGTTGGGGAACCTGCTCTTTTGCAGGATTTTCTTCAGCATACTGCATTGCTGGTAAATCGAAATGGAGTTCATTTACCATTTCATCAACCACTTGTGGCTGTTGTGGTTGTGGTTGTTGTGGTTGTCTGGAAGCAGAAGAATTATTATTAGTAGGTTCTTCCAGACTTTTAGATGTGGCATTTTCATCAGCATCTGCCAGCACTAAATTACCACTCATCAGGGCTTCTTGAAGTTGTGCGTAAGAAACGTTCCCTGATGATGTGTTTGCACCAACAACCTTTGCTATAGGTGCTTGTTCAGCAACCTGAGGTGTAGGTTCTTCTTCAGAAACCTCTTCACCAGTTACTATTTCAGTAACCTTAGCCCGTTTTGATCTTTCTAGGACTTGAGAGATGACTAGTTCATCGTCTTCATCGTCAGAGCTCTCATCAGCATTAGGAACTGATTGGTCCATTATTCCTGCGATTTCTGCAAATAGGGCTTGGTGTTTTTCACCACTTTTGGCAGCATTTATGAGTTCATCAGCAAGGCTTTCTGTAATAGTCTTCACATTTCTGAAAGCACTTTCTCTTCTTTGAGTCTACTTATTCGATAGTTGATAACTCTTTTGCGGCATTGATGAGTTCATCGTATTAATTTGTTCATCGGCAATGGGCTGCGAGATATCGACAACCTCGATAGGTGTGTCTTGATTTGCCCGAGACTTCTTTCTTGAAGTTACAGGCTTCTTAGTATAACCTTTTCTTGAGATACCTTTTAGGACTTTTGCTTCTTAGAACCTTTACGAGACCCGGTAACCTTTTCATCCGGTTTGTATACTCATATTTGTAGAGTGAGTTCTTGTTGGCTATTTCGGCCGTCTCTCTGAGCTCGATGCGAGCTTCTCCGACAAGTAGCATATCTTGGACCATAGCCCTCATGGCCTTTGGCTCAGCTAGTCCTTTAGCGATCTTAGGCTCGAAGCCTTGAATCTTCTTCACAAACTTCATGAAGGCGTACTTTCCCGGTTAAAGGGTTTTCCGGCCTTTTGTCTTGTTGATTCAACAAGAACATCATGATCCATCGTTCTTGGCTTATGGTGGCACCTCCTTGTAGACCATCAAAGCATCTGAAGAATGCAAGCGATACATCTCGATGAACCATCGGATGTACGGTTGGGATGTCGACAAGCTTGAACTTCGGTGGGTGTATCGATTTTCAAGATCACACTGCGTCAACATCTGATTGTTTAACACCTTGAGGAGATCATCATCCTTGGTGTTTATTTCAAAATCCTTTCCAAGATTTTGAAACTCGAACAACTTACAGAAAGTTGTTAAGTCCAGAAGGATTTCCTTTCCTTGGACTGAGGTTTTGACAGACACTATTGCAGTGCCTTCAGAAACACAGGAAATTATCACAGGTTGTTGTAGAATTCCAACATCGGTGATGAAATTCCACTTGGTGACGGATAGAAAACCCTTGATTTGTGCCTTTTCAAGCATGTCGAGAATCGACTTTACATCGGCTTGGTTCTCTATGCGGCCGTGAGGTATTACTCGACCATGGCACCACCCAAATCATTACGTGATTTGAAGTCAATGGTCGAGATTAAAATCTCCTACCATTCGGTTGTTCACAATAACCAACTCGGTGTTTGCTTTTCGTGATTACCGGTGGAGGATTGAGATTTACGTGTGGAAGAATTCTTTGGGGCCATCTCTTTATATAGTGTAGAATTTGGATTGGTGTTTGAAAGAGATTTGATTGGTAATTCTTTGCGAAAAACTTAATCTTGATTTGCGAGATTGGAGAAGGTTTGCGAGAGAATCGAGAAGGTTTTGCTATTTTTGTGTAAGTCGAATTTTGGATTAGGCGAAAGTGATTTCTTTTGCCAAAATCCTATATATATAACAATAGAATCTCAGCAGACAAATACATACAAATTGATTTTGTGTATGCGTATACATGATTTGCAAGCAGGCGTGAGCAAGAGCTAGTTCGGCATTAAATGCAAAGTGGGCTTTGTCAGAATTTTTACAGTCCACTATATACTGTGAATTAATTTCCACCGTATAGATCAAACACTTAATTTCATCAAGGGTCACCATTGCTTCTTCAGCAATGATCACAATCAACAAGTGTAATTATGCCCATTTAATGAATTTTGGCTATTAGCTTCTCGAATCACGTTTTGTATGACGAGAACAACATTTGCATCTGAATCATCTTATACTTAGGATTTTCCAAGTTTTCATCAAGATAGAAATAATCGAATTTCAAGAGAGTAGTTATTGAGATAGTTGTACTATTCTACTTTGTGTTCCCGTTAGAGTGATTGATATCGAGTTCCGTCTCGGAGATCTTAATTGCATCTTTGCTCTTTAGCCTTTTGACTTACGGATACCGTTCAGTTTCTCTTTTCTCTTCTCTGGATGCCCGTTCGGATACCTCTTCTCTGGATGCCCGTTCGATTCACGAACTTTCGGTTCATTGGTAGTTCCATTAGTCAAGACTATGTCTTAAGGCTAAGAATCTACTTTCTTGTAGTGGCTTAGTGAAGATATCGCAAGTTGGTCTTGATTCAATCTTGAGTATCTCTATATTGCCTTTTTCAACATGGTCTCTGATGAAGTGATGTCTAACATCAATATGCTTTGTTCTGGCATGAAATTCAGGATTCTGTGTAATCGCAATAGCACTTATGTTGTCAAAGAAAATGGGAGTTTTCTCTTCATCAAGTCCATAGTCTTTAAGTTGTTGTTGTATCGAAAATTTACATTTGCTGACAACCATCGACAATATATTAAGCCTACGTGGTAGAAGTTGCAATTGAGTTTTGCTTCTTGCTAAACCACGAGATAAGTCTAGTACCGAAGCAAGTTCTAAGGTGCTTTTCCTATCAGCGATGATCGACATAATCGGCGTCGAGTACCGGCTAAACTCCATCCGCTTTCTTTAGGATACCACAATCCTACATCTCTGTACCTTTTACATACCTTAATATTTTCATAGCGTTGTAGTGTGTTTGCATCGGTTTATGCGAAATCTAGCACACACTCCAACGGCGTATTGAATATCAGGTCTACTTGCAGTGAGGTAAAGTAGTGAACCTATCAATTTCCTATAATTATGTTCTTCAACACTCTTATCTGATTCAGTATAGGTAATTTTGGTTCCAATGCTCATAGGTATCTTAGCATTCTTTTCAGAAGGCTTAAGATTGAATTTTGTGAGCATATCTTTTGCATACTTTGTTTGACTAATGAATATTCCATCATTGAGTTGCTTGACTTGCAATCTGAAAATAATTCATTTCTCCCATCATGCTCATCTCAAACTTACTTTTCATGAGATTTGCAAAGTCATTACAAAGTTGCTTGTCCTTAGATCCAAATATGATGTCATCAACATATACTTGAACTAAGAGTACTTTCCCATCATGATTTAAGGTAAATAAAGTTTTATCAACTTCACCTTTCTTGAAACCACTTTCCAGAAGGTATTTGGTCAAAGTGTCATACCATGCTCTTGGAGCTGTTTGATCCATCTGAGCTTTACATGGTTTATAGACCATTCTACTTTCTGAGGAAACTTCAAAGCCAGGTGGTTGCTCAACATAAACTTCTTCTGCAAGTTCACCGTTCAAGAATGCACTTTTGACATCCATCTGATAAACTTTAAAATCTTTATGAGTACGAAGGCTAGAAAAGTCTTATTGCATCAATCGCAGTTGGTGCATATGACTCATCAAAATCTAAGCCTTGATGCAGGTAAATCCCTTGGACCAATCTTGCTTTGTTTACGGTTATTTCACAGATTCATTCATTTTGTTTACGAAAACCCATTTAGTTCCAATCACGGATATTCCTTCCACAAATGGAACTAGTTTCGGACTTCTGTTTCTCTCAAATTGATCGACTCTTCTTGCATTGGAGATCCGATCTTGGTCTTCTAATGCTTCTTCTATATTTTAGGTTCAATATTTGAGATGAAACATCGAGGAAGAATTAGCATTTTCAGCTATTGCTCTCCTAGTCCTAACACCTTGATTAATTGGTCCAATCACATCTTTTGCAGGATGATCCTTGATCCATCTCATCATAGGTTTAGTGCTAGTAGGATAAATATCCAAATGATTTGAATGTGAATCACTGGGATTTTGATTTGATACTTTTTCCAGTATCTAAGACATTTTGCTCCTCAGAAGGGCAATTAATGTCTGACACTTGTTTAGTGTTTGAGCTATCTGGAACATGTCTTTTAGAGAGATTATTTCCAGAGATAGCTTCATGATGAATATCTTCAGTTTCCATTTCTGGAAGTTTCATAGGAAATTCTTCATCATGTTTGTGAGTCATCTTGTTGTTACTAGGCATATCAAGCTTTTCTACGTCAGAGTCATCCTCACTTTCCATAATGATGTTTCTCCTTTCTGAGGATTCTTCTTCAGAATCCCTCAACATTAGTTCTTTGAACCTTTCTGAGAGTTCATCATTAGGAGGTGTTTAGTTACTTCCATCATAGAATACAACATGAACTGATTCTTCAATTTTCTTTTTTCTTTTGTTGTAAATTCTGTAGGCTTTGCTATTCGTGGAATAACCAAGAAATACACCTTCATCTGCCTTTGGTTGAAATGTTCTCAGATAATCTTTTCCATTGTTTAGAACGAAACATTTACCACCAAATACTCTCAAATGTTTGATATTAGGGGGTCTACCAACCAAGATTTCATAAGGGGTCTTGTCATGGTGTTTGTTTATCAAACATCTGTTCTGAGTGTAGCAGGCTGTGTTTACAGTTTCAACCCAATAAACTTCACTTATTTCAGTGTCAGCTGGCATCGTCCTTGCAGCTTCTTTAAGGGTTCTGTTTTTCCTTTATGCAACACCATTTTGTTGAGGTGTTCTTACAGAGGAAAGTTGGTGTTGTATACCTTTGCAGGTACAAAACTCCTTTATGTACTGGTTGACAAACTTAGTACCATAGTGCATTACGATTGCGAGATACCTTGTCATTTTCATGACTTCAAGGTTTTGACAAGTTTGGTATCTCCACCGGCATCGATTTGTGTTTGGAAAATGACCCAGTGAATCTTGAAGTCATCTACAACAATCGGACCATACTTCTTTCTGCATAACTAATTCTGGATGATTCAAAAAGATCCATATGTAGTAGTTGCAGTGGTATAACACTAGAGTGTCTAGTTTTGGACTTGAAAGAGATTTTGGATTGTTTCTCCATCTGACATGCAGAACAGATACCATTCTTTCTGAAAGATGTTTTGGGAAGGCCAACCACTAACTCTTTCTTGGCAAGTTTGTTCAGTTTTGAAGTTCAAGTGACTCATTCTTTTGTGCCATAACGGTGCTCTTACGTGTGACAGATTGACTCACCATGAGACATTCTTTAGTTGTGGCGGAGATGATCGGCAACATAAAAGGCGCCTTTCATGAGCAACCAAGGTATGCCTTTGACTCATTGTCAATTAGTTTGCGATATTTTGCTTTGAATTTCTGATAAAACCTTTATGCAAAGCTGGCTCATGCTAAATAGATTATATTTCAAATCCTTAACATATGTCGTCGGTGATTGTTAAAGCTCCCAATTTAGCGTTGCGAATCGAGAGAGGATTTAATTCTCCTCGACCAAATCGATATACGGTCTTGTGTTGTAAGCTTTGTAATCGACGGTTGCTTTGTCTCTGTCATGTGCTTTCGCATCCACTATCAAATAGCCATTGTGCTTTAGTCCGAAGCATTACGCACCTGACGAGCAGGAGATTAGGTTCTCAATGTCTGATTGGAACCATCGAGGACTAAACAATCTTCGGTAGGAATCCATTTTGAATGAATTTCCTTGGAACATTCTTTTGTCGATAGGAACATAAGGAGAATTCTAATTGAATGATTATCATTATTAAGATTTATTTTCTTCCTTGGTGTGTTCCTAGGTGCTCCATTTGGTGCTTTCGGATACAGCAGGTTTACGAGTTTGCTTTTCGACAAACTTAGCTTTCCTTGATTTCTTCTAATACGGCATTGATTTTAGTGGCTTGATTGACTTCCACTTGATAATTGCTTTGAGCAATTCTAGCCTTTAACCATCGTTCTTGCCTGTTTGTATTCATGAGCAAGTTGTTTCGATGCCTTTATAGCGATACCGTTTCAGCACTTGAAGCTATCGAGATCTTTTCTCGGTAGCTTTGCTAATCTCTGGTTGGTCGATTTCTTTCGAGAAAAAGTGACATGGGAGAATTTGCGGCTCTGCAATTCTACCCTTTTGAGACATAACCTTGTGGGTGTTTACACTTTTAGGTGTTGTGTTTCTTTTCGAGCGATGCAGCAGTTTTGTTTTGACTTGTTTTCCCACAAAGGTTTAGTCATGCCTTTCCTTTGTCAACAATCTTCGATCTTGACCTATACTATAGATTGCATGGGAACCATCTTCTGAGTACTTACAAATGTTCTTCTTTCCTCACTCTTATTGGAGTGATAGAACAATCTGTCGTGTATTATTGAAGTCCTTTCTTTTACGAAGGATCTCATAAGTAAGATTGTACTTGATAAGAGTGTCACTAGCTTTGGCATAAGATTGAAAAGATAATTCTTTCTTTTGAGTTACTTGTTCTCGGAAAGAAGATCTTCATATTTCTTTAGTAATTGACCATTGCTTCTTTCGTGACTTTTAGGTCTCGAAATCGAGCTTTGAAATGCATTTTACGCATCCTTTTTCTCGGATATCTTAACTAATTGAAATTTTCCTTTGCAAGAATTCTTTTCTTCTTCAAGATTTTCGGCTCTAGCTGGGATCATTAGAAATTCTCTTTCATAGATGTCAAGTTCTTTCTGAGATTTTCTAGATCTTCTATTTCTTCTTCATCACTTTCATAAGTATAACAAGTATGTGTTACCTCATCGACCATAAAGGATTTCTATGTTAGAGATATGCGGGTCAATTTGACAACTCCACATTTCATTCTTCTTGAGGCGAAGTTGATTATATCATGAGTAACTCCACATAATTACGGTGGTGGTAAGGTTGAGTCATCTGAATTGTCATCTTGAGAATCTGTCTCAGCGTCTAGAGCATCGATTGAGTTTGGATTTTCTTTCTTTCTTGATTAATAAAGCTTTACGGCTTCTTAAGATTCTTCTATCTTTCTTGTCACTGTCCTTAGTTTGTTGAAGCGGGACAATCCTTCTTAGTGACGGGTTTACGACAATAGAAGCGGATATCTCGTTTCAATTTCTACTTCCTCGGTACATGATGCTTTACGGTGGCTTGTTCGTGAGCTTTGCATATTTTGTCTTGGTGATAGTTTGAACTAGATGCTTTTGACTTCTCTTTGGCTTTTCTTCTCTCAATTTCTCGTGACATATTTGCTCATTTGCTTTGCGGCAAGAGCATCCTCGATCTCTTCCTTGCTTTTCTTCTTTTGAAGTTCCTTGCGCAACTAGAGCAAATACGCAACTTTTAGGTTGTTTGTTCTCTTTGTGTTGTCTCATAATCAACGTAGCAAGATGTGAAGAGTTCCACTGGAGTGATATTTGGCATTCCTTGGTTAAAATAAAAGAATTTAGTATGCTCCCAGTTGTGGTTAAGACTTCTGACAATAGTCTTAATCTTTTCTGACTGGGAGTATCTATTGCTTTCCCCAAGTGCTGCCATATCTCATGAGAGTGGTAAATCTGAAATCAAGTTCCTCCAGAGTTTTAGTGGGTCCTTGTTTGAAATTTTGAAATTTCAACTTGAGAACTTCGAACTTGTTTTCTTTGGTTTTCTCAGTTCTGGCACAGATTTCTTCAATCAGTTGCCAGGCAACTTTCGCCGTTTTAGCATCCCACAGTTTACACTGTATGTGCTCAGGTGTCGATCTGATGATGATATTACGAGCTTGACCATCCAGACGATTTCTCTTGGCATCTTAGATGTCGAGTTCTCTGGGCTTTGGTTCGTAAATAACTTGACTAGCAGATCTCCCACTTGTTGACACATCAGTTTGTGAAGATCCTTCGCTTTGATCTCTGTCTCTACCATTAGAAACCTCCATGACTTGTTTAAGTTGTTGAATGACTATTGGGCCATTCTTTATCACTTCGATCAATTCGTCACTTATGGCTTCAAGGTGGAGCATCATGTTATTTTTTCATTTCTCGTAGTTCTCTGGTTTGAGAACGGGTGCATCACTCAGAGACATTCCTGCACACTTAACACACAAATTAAATAGTCCTCGAAAATGGACAAAGTTCCTTCACCTATCTGGGGATCTAGGTTGGTCTTGAAGGCTTGTGAACCTCTTTCTGATACCACTTGTTGGTCAGATAACGGCAAAGTAAAAGACTAGAGGGGGTGAATAGTCTTTTAAAATTTTGTCGATAAAAACTATTTCTCAGATATATGTGTAGATATCTGATACTTATATTCAGAGCGCGGAAGACTTAAGATAGATAAGTGCAAAAACAGTTTAAGTGTGTGTGTGTGTTGCTGAAATGTAAGTACAGAAAAGTAAATAACACAGCAAGTATAGTGGTATCTGGAGGTGGCGTAATCCTCCAACTAATCCACTTCGGTCTTCCAAAGACCTAGAATTCACTAGAATAGATAATTGAGGTCACCTTACAAAAATCCTATTCTAAGATTCCTTAAACAAATTGTTCTGACAAATGTTCACTTTGAGTTGTTCCCGGCTTTCCTGACCAGTACTTCTGTACTTTCGAAACCTTTTGAGCTATTCCTAGCTTCCAAGCTAAGTACTTCACATGCTCAATAACCTTGGAGTTATTCCTTAGTTTCTCAAACTAAGTACTTCACATACTCCACGCCGGTGATGGTGTTGGTTTTGGTTTGAGTTGTCGGATGAGCTTCTTTAATAACTTTTAGTTAATCGAGATAGCTACGTGAATCAAGTATATTTAATACACTTTTCAATGTATGGTATCTTGTTCTTTTACTAACCAGTCTTAGATAAATGTTCTAGAGAATGAATCTCGGATACTTGATCTTTCAATTCAACTCTTTCACGGATAATACATGCTTGTTTAGGATCGGGACACTTAGAACTTGATGCTACTTAAGATCAAGAGCTTTGGTATTGTGAAGCTTAGGAGTAAATGGTTGCTTGAAGATTAAGATATGTGTTGATAAGTTACGTGTTTGATTTCTTCTCAAGTAGTCTAAGTGTTGATATTTATAGATGAATTTGAGTGTCGTTTGAATAGTATCCGTTGAAGCTTAAATCAAATTCAAACTATTGATATGTGTATAATCTTTATGTGAGTTTGTCTTCTTCTTGAAGCTACGTTGCTTTTATTGGAACATCTGTCCAGTGCATTTAATGCATTGTACTATACTTTTGTCTGTAGTGCCATGAACTATGCTTTATCGAGACAACCTTGATCATTTCTACGATTCTTTGCGTTCTTATCTTTAACCCGGATACCACTTTTATTGAAACAACTTTGTTTACAATATATATATATATTTCTTTTTCAGAAATGTGGTTAAAGCTCAAGGTATCTGAGAATAGATATCTGTGGACACTTTCCTTGTTTTCAGATAGACCTTTTATTTCTAAGATATCTCTCGTGACACAGTTTGTTTAAAACTATTCGTGTCTTCAAGATATCTGGCCAAGGTATCTGTAAAACTGTTTCAGTAATCTTGTGCAGTTTCTTCAAATCTTCAATGTTGAACTTTACCTTGGATGTCTTCTTCTTGGTCTTCTCTTCATAAAATAAAAATTACATTTTGAGACCTAACATCCTATACAAGATTAGCTAGACTATCATACTTAGTGGGTTTCCTCTTTTACAATGTTCAAGTGAACCAAGAGTACTAATCACCTTTCTGAGACTAAGATAAGTGTTAGATATTTTGTTAGAAATATCTGTTTAGATTTTGATCAGCAACATGATGACTTATCTTAGTCTGAGAAAGGTGATTATAGTTCTAAAAAATTTCATGAAAGACAAAAATGACTATGAAATAATCTTGAATTTATTATGAATAAAACATGACATCTTACTCTCTCAAAGCGACTTACTTATCCTCAAGCTTTTGCGACCAAGCTTTTGATCTTGAGTAACTTGAAGTTCTAAGTGTCACGATCCTAAACAAGCACTGACTATACGTGAAAGAGTTGAAGCGAAAGATCAAGTATAAAGATTCATTCTCTTGAACATTTATCTAAGACTTGGGTCGGTAAAAGAACAAGATACCATACATTGAAAAGTGTATTAAGTATACTTGATTCACGAGCTATCTGAATAAGCGAATAAGTTATTAAAGCTCATCGACAACTCGAACCAAAACGACACCATAATGGCGTGGAGTACATGAAGTACTTAGTTTGAAAAATGGGGAATAACTCCAAGGTTAGGAGTATAGGAAGTACTTGATTTGGGAAACTAAGGAATAACTCAAGGTTATTGAGTATAGGAAGTACTTAGCTTGGGAAGCTAGGAATAACTCAAGGTTTACGAGTGCAGGAAGTACTTGGTGAAATGGGGAACAACTCAGAGGAACATTTGGTTGGGAACCATTTGTTTAAGAATCTTAGAATAGGATTTTGTAAGGAGAACTCAATTATCTATTCTAGTGAATTCTAGGTCTCTGGAAGACCGAAGTGGATTAGTTGGAGGATTCATACCTCCAGATACCACTATACTTCTTGTTATTTACCTTTACTGTATTTACATTTGACACACACACACTTGCATTTACGCACTTATCTTTATTAAGTCTTCGCTCTGATTCTAAGTATCGGATATCTATTGAGATATCGAGAAATAGTTTTATCGACAAAAGTTTTAAAGACTATTCACCCCCTCTAGTCTTTTACTTTGCCGTTATCTGGACGACAAGTGGTATCAGGCGGGAGGTTCTAAGCATACCTTGAACCTAGATCCCAGATAGGTGAAGGAACTTTGTCCATTTAGAGGACTATTTAATTTGTGTGTTAAGTGTGCAGGTATGTCTGAGTGATGCACCCATTCTCAAACCAGAGAATTACGAGAAATGGAAAAATAACATGATGCTCCACCTTGAAGCCATAAGTAATGAAATGATCGAAGTGATAAAGAATGGCCCGATAGTCATTCAACAACTCGAACAAGTCATGGAGGTTTCTAATGGTAGAGGCGGAGATCAAGCGAAGGATCTTCACAAACCGATCGTCGACAAGTGGGAGATCTACTAGTCGAGTCATTCTGAACGAAAGCAGGAGAACTACGGACATCGGAAGATGCCAAGAGAAATCGTCTGGATGGTCAAGCTCGTAATATCATCATCGGATCGACACTGAGCACATCTGATTGTAAAGCGTAGGGTGCTAAAGCAGCGAAAGTTACTGCGGTGATTGAAGAAATACTGCGGGCCAGAAAACCAGAAAACAAGTTGAAGTTCTCAAGTTGAAATTTCAAAATTTCAAACAAGGACCTTGAAACTACGGAAGAACTTGATTTGATTTACCACTCTCATGAGTGACATGGCTCTTGGGAAAGCAGATACTCGGTCGAGAAAAGATTAAGACTATTGTCGAAGTCTTAACCCTGTTGGGAGCATACCAAATTCTTTTATTTTAACGAGGAATGCGAATATCACTCGGTGGAACTTTTCTCTCATCTTACTCTTGTTGATTGTAGAATGACTCAAGAGAACAAACAATGAAAAGTTGCAAAAGCGTTGCTCTAGTCCTCGAGGAACTTGAAAGAAGAAAAGCAAGGAAAAGCGAGGATGCTCTTCTTTGCAGCAAATGAGCAAATATATCGGTCGAGAAATTGAAAGAAGGAAAGCGAAGATTTGAAAAAAGCATCTAGGCTCAAACTATCACCGGTACAAAAATATGCAAAGCTTCATTTGAACAAACCCATTTCGAAAGCATCATGTCTTGAGGCGAGAAATTGGAAGCGATATCTGTTTCTATTGTGAAACAGCCACTTCAAGAAGGATTGTCACCTCGACAAACTAAGGGCGGTGACAAGAAAGATAGGAGAATCTTGAAGAAGCGAGCTTTGTTAGCGAAGAAAGAAAGAAAATCAAATTCAATGGATGCTCTAGGCGTTGAGGCAGTTACGAAGATGACAATTCGGATGACTCAACCTTACCATCACCAGAATTATGTGGAGTTACTCATGATATAATCGACTTGACCTCAAGAAGAATGAAATGTGTGGAGTTCTTTGAAATTGTGGTCGGACATCTCAACATAGAAATCATCTTATGGTGATGAGGTAACACATACTTCTTGTTATACTTATGAAAGTGATGAAGAGAAATAAAAATCTAGAAAATCTCGAGGAAAGAACTTGACATCTATGAAGAGAATTTCTAATGATCCGAGCTAAATGAAAACCTTGAAGAAGAAAAGAATTCTCTTGCAAAGGAAAATTCTCAATTAGTTAAAGTATCGAGAGAAAGGATCTGAAAATGCATCTCTCAAAGCTCGGATATCTGAAAAGTCACATAAAAAGCGATGGTGAATTACAAAAGAAATATGAAGATCTTCTTTACGAGAACAAGGAACTCGAGAAGAAAGAATTATCTTTTCAATCTTATGCAAAGCTAGTGACACTCTTCTTGAAGTACAATCTTACTTAAGAGATCCTTGAAAAGAAAGGACTTGAAATTTGAATACGCAGACAGATTGTTCTATCACTCTGAATAAGAGTAAGGAGAGAAGAACATTTGTAAGTACTTTCAAAGGCGGTTCCCATACAATCTATAGTATCGGTGAGAAGAAAAGATTGTTGACAAAGGAAAGCGATTCGACTAAACCTTTGTGGGAAAAACAAGTCAAAAACAAAAGCTGTTGAGCACGTCTACGAAAAGAAACACAACGAAAAGTGTAAACACCAGCGATGCTATGTCTCTCAAAAGGTAGAATTGCGGGTGGCAAATTCTCCCATGTCACTTTTACGGAAAGAAATTGGACGACGAGACTAGCAAAAGGCTGAGAAAAGATCTCGAGATAGCTTCAAGTGCTCGAAGCAGTATTGGCTACAAAGGCATCGGAAAACAACTTGCTCATGAGTACAAGCGGGAGCGAAGCGATGGTGAAAGCTAGAATTGCTCAAAGCAATTATCGAAGTGGAAGTTAAATCAAGCTTTGAAAATCTGAATGCAGGGCTAGAAGAAATGCAAGGAAAGCTAAGTTCTTTGAAAAGCAAACTCGAAACTGACAGTGTCTGAAAGCATCATATGGAGCACTAGGAACACACGAGGAAAATAATTCTTACTAATGATAACATTCATTCAATAGAATTCCTCCTTATGTTCTGTCGGACAAAGAATATTTCAAAGAAATTCATTCAAAATGGATTCCTCTTGGAAGATCTTTTAATTACAGCGGTTCCATCAAAGATATGAGAACTAATCTCTGTTTCTGTTGTGTATGCGAGAATGCTTCACGGACTAAAGCACAATGGCTATTTGATAGTGGATCGGAAAGCACATGGCGAGACAAAGCAAATCTGGTCGATTACAAAGCTTGCAACAGAGGACCGGATATCAGTTCTTTGGAGAATTAAATCCCTCTCTGCAGGATTTGTAGCGTCAAATTAGGACTTTAACAATCAACGGCGTATTACATGTTAAGGATTTGAAATATAATCTATTTAGCATGAGCGGTTTGCGAACAAGGGTTTTACTATAAAATTCAAAGCTAAATACTGCAAACTAATTGACAATGAGTCAAAGCAGACAGTCTTAGTTGGTCGGCGGAAAAGCAGTCTTTATGTTGCCGATTGGGCATTATCCACAACTGAAGAATGTCTCATGGTGAGTCAATCTGGTCACCTGAGAAGAGCCTTGGTTATAGCACAAAGAATGAGTCACTTGAACTTCAAAACTACGAGCAGACTTGCGAAAGAGTTAGTGGTTGGCCTTCGAACATCTTCGAGAAAGGATGGTATACATTACACTTTGTCGGATGGGAAACAATCTAAGATCTCTTTCAAGTCAAATCGGACACTCTAGTGTTAGACCACTGCAACTATTACACATGGATCTTTTGAATCATACGTAACTAGTTATGCGGAAAGAAGTATGAATGCAGTTGTTGTAGATGACTTCTCAAGATTCACTTGGGTTGTCTTTACGAAACCAAATCGATGCCGGTGGAGATACCAAACTTCTTTGAAAAAGCTTGAAGTCATGAAAAATGACAAGGTATGCAATCGAGCAGACCATAGTCTTGAGTTTGTCGACGATTACATAAAGGAGTTTTGTACTGCAAGGTATCTGACACCAACTTTCCTCTGTAAGAACACCTCGACAAAATGGTGTTGCGAGAAAGGAAAAGCAGAACCCTTAAAGAAGGCTGCAAGGACAATGCTAGTGACCTTTGAAATAAGTGAAATTTATTGGGTTGAAGGCGTAAACACATTGCTACACTCGAGCAGATGTTTGATAAACAAACACCATGACAAGACCCCTATGAAATCTTGGTTGGTAGACCCCTAATATCGAACATCGAGAGTATTTGGTTGTAAATGTTTTGTTCTAAACAATGGGAAAGATTATAAGAACATTTCAACGAAAGGATGAAGGTGTATTTCTTGGTTATTCCACAAATAGCAAAGCCTCTGAGTTTACAACAAAGAACAAAGAAAATTGAAGAATCAATTCATGTTGTATTCTATGAAGGAAATAAGAAAACACCTCTAATGATGAACTCTCGAGAAAGGTTCAAAGAACTATTCTTGAGGATTCTAAAGAAGAATCCTCGAAGGAGAAACATCATTATGGAAAGTGAGGATGACTACGGCGTAGAAAAGCTTGAAATGCCTAGTAACAACAAGATGACTCGCGGACATGATGAGAATTTCCTATGAGTTTTCGAGAAATGGAGCAGATTCTTGAGAACCTTCATCATGAAGAGGTATCTGAAAATGAGGCTTTGAAATGCAAGTTCGAGATATCTCTAACCTTTGAAAAAGTGTCGGATATCCATGACATTTCCCATATGTCGGATATCTCGGAATCTTGAAAAGTATCAAATCATAATCTTAGTGATTCACATTGAATCACTTGGATATTGATCCTACTAGCACTAAACCTATGATGAGATGGATCAAAGATCATCACGCAAAGGATGTAATTGGACCAATTAATCAAGGTGTTAGGACTAGGAGAGCAATAGTGAAAATGCTAATTCTCTCTTTGGATGTTTCATCTCGAATATTGAACTAAAAATATAGAAGAAGCATTAGGAGACCAAGGCTGGATCTACTGCAATGCAGAAGAGTTGGATCAATTTGAGAGAAACAAAGTGGAAACTAGTTCCATTTATAGAAGGAATATACGTGATTGGAACTAAATGGGTTTCGAAACAAGATGAATGAATCTGGTGAAATAACTTGAAACAAAGCAAGATTGGTTGCGAGGATTTACCGGTGAAGGCTTAGATTTTGTGAGTCATATGCACGGTTGGATTGGATGCAATAAGACTCTTTCTAGCCTTCTTGACTCATAAAGATTTCAAAGTTTATCGGATGGATGTCAAAAGTGCATTCTTAAGCGGTGAACTTGCGGAAGAAGTTTATGTTGAGCAACCACACGGCTTTGAAGTTTCCTCGAGAAAGTAGAATGGTCTATAAACTCTGAGCTCTGTATGGGTAAAGCAGGCTCAAGAGCATGGTATGACACTTTGGCCAAGTACCTTACGGAAAGTGGTTTCAAGAAAGGTGAAGTTGATAAAACTTTATTTACCTTAAATCATGATGAAACTACTCTTAGTTCAAGTATATGTTGATGACATCATATTTGGATCTAAGGACAAGCAACTTTGTAATGACTTTGCAAATCTCATGAAAAGCAAGTTTGAGATGAGCATGATGGGAGAAATGAATTATTTTCTAGGATTGCAAGTCAAGCAACTCGATGATGGAATATTCATTAGTCGAACAAAGTATCTGAAAGATATGCTCACAAAATTCAATCTTAAGCCTTACGAAAAGAATGCTAAGATACCTATGAGCATTGGAACCAAAATGACCTATCTTGAATCGGATAAGAGTGTTGAAGAACATAAGTATAGGAAATTGATAGGTTCACTACTTTACCTCCTGCAAGTAGACACGATATTCAATCTGTGGTTGGAGTATGTGCTAGATTTGAGACAAATCAATGCAAACACACTACAACATTGCTATGAAAATATTAAGGTATGTAAAAGGTACGATAGATGTAGGATTGTGGTATCCTAAAGAAAGCGGATTGAGTTTATTTGGGTACTCGGGCGGCTGATTATCTTTGGATCAACGCTTGATAGGAAAAGCACCTCGGGAACTTATGGGTTTACGGGTACTAGACTTATCTCATGGTTTAGCAAGAAGCAAAACTCAATTGCAACTTCTACCACAGGAATTTGAATATATTCTGCTTTGGTTGTTGTGCAACACAAATTACGTGGATACAACAACAACTTAAAACTATGGACTCGATGAAGAAAACTCCCATTTTACGTGACAACACAAGTGCTATTGCGATTACGAATCCTAAATTTCATGCGAGAACAAAGCACATTGATGTTAGACATCACTTCGCCGAGACCATGTTGAAAAGGCGATATAGAGATACTCAAGATTGGCTTTGAAGACCGACTTGCGGATATCTTCACTAAGCCACTACAAGAAAGTAGATTCTTAGCCTTAAGACATAGTCTTGGACTAATGGAACTACTGATGGTGAAAGAGTTCGGTATCTGGAGCAGGCATCCGAGAAGGTATCAGAGCGGGCATCAGAGAAGAGGTATCTGGAGCAGGTATCGGAGAAGAAAGAGAAATGCAGCAGGTATCCGAAGTCAAAAGGCTAAAAAGCAAAAGATAGCTTAAGATCTACGAGGCGGAACTTCGGATATCTGAATCACTCTATAAGCAGGGAACACAAAGAGAATAGTATAACTATCTGCGATCGACTACTCTCTTGAAACTTCGCATTATTTCTATCTTGATGAAAAACTTGGAAAAATCCTAAGTATAAGGCTGATTCGGATGCAAGCAGTGTTCTTGGTCATACAAAAGTGATTGAAAGCTATGAGCCAAAATTCATTAAATGGGCACAATTACACTTGTTGATTGTGATCATTCTTTGAAAAACAATGGTGACCCTTGATGAAATTAAGCGATTGATCATGCGGTGGAAATTAATTCACGATAAATAGTGAATTTGAAATTGACATGGCCCACTAAGCATTTAATGCGAACTAGCTTTTGCTCACACCTTGCAAATCACGATACTTACACAAAATCAATTTGTATGTATTTATGCATTGAGATTCAACTGCTATATATATAGGATTTTGGCATAGAAATCACTTTTGCCTAATCAAAACTCATCTTACAAAATAGCAAATCCTTCTCTTGATTCTCTGCAAACTTCTACAATCTCTGCAAATCAAGATTAAGTTTTTACGCAAGAATTCTTGAATCAAATCTCTTTCAAACACCAATTTCAAATCCTACACTATATAAAGAGATGGCCCTAAAAGTTCAACCCTTTGAAATCTCAATCCTCCTTTGATGCTATTTGAAAAGCAAGCACGAGTTGGTTATTGTGAACAACCATTGGTAGGAGATTTTAATCGACCATTGGACTTCAAATCACGAGAATGATTTGGGGTGGTGCCATGGTTGAGAATACCTCACGGTGGAATAGAGAACCAAATGAAGCTAATTCTTGACATGCTTGAAAAGGCACAAATCGAGGGCTTTCTATCTGCTGCCTAGTGGAATTTCATCACTCGATGTGTTGGAATTCTACAACAACTCGAGATTATTTCTGTGTTTACGAAACCTTTGAAATAGTGTGCATCAAAACCTCGATCGAGAAAGAAATCATACGGACTTAACAACTACGTAAGTTGTTTGAGTTTCAAAATCTTGGAAAGGATTTTGAAATAAACACTGGATGATGAACTCCTTGAAGGTGTTAAAGAAGCATGATGGCGTGTGTGATCTTGAAAATCGATACACCTTTGAGTTCAAGCTTGCGACATCGAACCGGACATCGATGGTTCCTTTGGGATATCTTGGCTTGCATTCTTCTGAGATGCTTTGATGGTCTACAAGGAGGTCTTGACGGATAAGCGAAACGATGGATCATGATGTTCTTCTTTGAATCGACAAGACAAAATTTGGAAAACCCTTTTAAGCTGGGAAAATGCGCCTTCATGAAGTTTGTGAAGAAAATTGAGGCTTGAGCCTAAGATTGCCAAAGGACTAGCTGAGCGAAAGGCCACGATGGGATATAGTGCGAAGATATGCTACTTCTTTGGAGAAGCTTGGCATTGAGCTCGGAGAGGCAATTTGAAATAATGACGATAACCTACTCTACAAATATGAGTATACAAACTTGATGAAAAAGGTTCTTGGGTCTCGGAAAGGTTCTAAAAGCGAAAGTGCGAAAAGGTATCTGAAGAAAGGTTGCGACGAAGCCCGAACTTCAAGAAAGAAGTCTGGCGGCAAATCGGAAGACACACCGAAGGGTTGTCGATTCTCGGATATCTGCGGGCATTAGATGGTGATAAAAGCGGATGAAATCATCAATCTTGCCAAAGAGTTATCAACTCTTGAACAAGTAGACTCGGCAAGAAAGTGCTTTCGAAATGTTGCGACTAATCGAAAGCCTTCGATGAACTCATAAATCTTGCCAAAAGTGGTGAAAAACACGAGCCCTATCTGCGAAACGCGGAATAATGGACCAATCGGTTCCTAATCTTGATGAGAGCTCGGCGATGAAGATGATGAACTAGTCATCTCTCAAGTCCTAGAAAGAACAAAGAGGGCTAAGGTTCTTATGCGATGGCTTGGTGATAAGGTATCGAAGAAGAACCTACACCACGGAGTTCTTGAACCTATAGCAAAGGTTGTTGGTGCAAACACATCATCGAGGAGCGTTTCTTATGCACAACTTCAAAAAGCCACGATGAGTGGTATTTTAGTCTTGGCGGAATCTTGATGGAAATGCCACATCTAAAAATGCGGAAGAACATTCTCTTGACCAATCCTGCTTCCAGAACCAACCACAACCACAACAACCACAGCCACAAGTGGTTGATGAAATGGTAAATGAACTCCATTTGAATTACCGGCAATACGATTATCTTTGAAGAAAATCACTGCAAAAGCGGGTTCCCGACTCGATGAGAGGGATCAAGCTGAGACATCTACTCGGAATGATCAACCGGGGAAGCAATGAGTTGCATACTCGGGAAAGGTGTGAAGTACGAAACTTCAAGCAAAGAAACTACCTGGACAAGAAGACCAAAGTATAGAAAGGTCACAGTTCGAGACCAATCGACTGAAACTACTCGGTGGTAATGGTTTAACTCTTATCTTGTGAAAATTTTTATGCTTATACATCTTGTTACTCATAAAATTTCTTTATTCTGGCTGAGTTAGAAACACAAAAACAAGAGGAAGTGAAAAGCTTACCTCGAAGAGAAGGAGGTTCCTCGACCTCGCCTCTTAAGATATACGAGCACATGCCACGGTAATAATTGATTCTTAAGATAACACTTCTTGATTATAAGTTTATGTGTAATCATTAAAATAAATGTTTCTATGAGGCTCCAAGCGAGAAAGAGGAAGATAAAGCGAAATGCGGAAGAAAACCCGAAGCGAGCAAGGTTTACGAAGAATCATTGAGCCTTCGGTATGAAGGTATATGAAAATCGATGATAAATATTCTTCACCTTGGGTTAACTAAAATCTTCTCTAAATTATTGATGCTTTCTACTCACGGGCTCACTCGAGTAGAAGTGCGAGGGGCGAGTTGCGACATCCCCACCTATGGAAATTGATGAGGCATCGAGGCCTTCATCACGAAAAGATTCGAGGCTGAAAGTCTCGAGAGACAAATATCTGAGCCTCCCATGGAGGTAATTGACCTCTCGGATATCGACTTGTCATTAAAGTTTTCTTGATAAAATTTCCTAAGTATTGTGATAATGTTAATTCTCGAGTTCAAGAAAGAAAGGTTGATGAGGACGGACTTCCAAGTCTCCGCCTCCTGACAAGATATCTGAGACACCAATTGTCTCGATAGAACAATCTCTGAGCACGAAGTACTTACTCGGGTAACTCGAAACTAAACTACACTTCTCCTCGGATATCTATAAAAGTTTTGAAGCTCACTCAAAACTCTTTCTTTGAGGCTCGAACAAGTGCGGCGAGGCTCCCAATGTTGAGACAAGGGACTACTTCCCTTCTTCAAAGCTCACACCTTGAAAGCATTAAATGCTTCAAGAAATGGCAAAGTTAAGGTGCTCGATCTCTACGAAATATTGAGAATCACAGATCAACCAAGCAGGCGAGCGAGCTCTTGACTTGGAGACATACATCCATGCAATGTTCCCTACGAGCAATTACGATTGCGACTCTATTGCATAAGGATTTCTCCGGAGAAGTGGCGCCTGATTTGATACAAGCCTTTGAGCAGGCGGATGGTGAGACAAGATTACAAATGGCATTTAAGCCGATCACCTTTAAACTACGCAATTTATACCTTACGAACAAGAAGAGGTTAATGGGCGAAGATCACTATTCTGAAGTGATCAATCTTGTATCTGAAGATGATGAGGAGGAAGAGATAAGAAAATGACTTGATGAACCTCCGCGACCATCACGAAAAGGATGACCTGACAAAAGGATGATGATGATGCCCTGCACCGAGGGGCAGGAGAATTTCGCTAAAATGATGCCTCATTCTTGAAAAGCACTGAGAAGACTTCACGAAATCTCCGTCTCCATCTCCTCGAAATCTACTCATCCATCTTCTAACTTGACACCAGGTTACTCTTGAACAAGTAGTTGAGCTTTACGAAGAAACCAATCGGAAAATATTAAACACTCGACCGGATCTGCTCAACTCGGACAAGCTGTTGGAAGAAGAACATGACTCCATCTTCATTGGAAGATCAAATAGCTAAATCGAGAGACAAGCTTGATCAACTACAAGATCAATACTTAAGAAATGATTGCTTACTCGAGGTTAAAGAGCTACGGGATCTTGTGCATGATATCACCAAGAACTCGATCTTGAAGAAGTATCTGAAGTCGAAGCATGATGCTAAGGTGCATCATCTTCAAAAGTACCATCCTCCTCCCGAAAGGAAGAAACCAATCTACGAGATGGTTCTTTGGACTCGATACAATCGATGAAAATGTCGAGAGGATGAAGATCCTTTGGTGATTACTCGGATGATGAAGAAGACAAGACTTTGGCGAGCACGCAATGAACATTTAGCGGTTTCTCACTTGAAAAGGAAGGTGATTGCTCCTACAATATTGACAAGCGCGAATGTCCACTCCATGAATACATGAGCAGTGCAATCTTGGCTCATACGAAACAGGAGATGTCTTCACAGAACAAGGAATTGCCTCGTCCCTACGAAATGAAAAGTTCCTGAGCTCATCACTCGAGAGAACAACTAGCATAGTCATTGCTCGGAAAGATGCAGGAATGATAAGGGGCGATGATCGTCTTTAGTGAAAAAGCTTTCAAGGCAAGTTACTGCTTTGGAAGCGGATGCCATCCTAGGCCCATTGGCGAGCTCAGCGATAAGGACAATGGACTTATCAAGCAAAATCGAGAGCTCAAGCGAACTTGAAGTTGGTCACTTTATAATTATTTACAAGGGCACTTTAACTCTCTCTCAGTTCCTTTATGAGGTAAATCGATGACAATGACTAAGGGAAAGAATGTACAAATCTGGACCTCAAAGTCGGGGAATGGGAAGAAGGAGAAAACAAGAAGAAATCTCTGGTAGTGCGGCTCGAGAAGGAAGAAGAAACATGAAAACTTCGACCACCACTCGAATCAATGAACCCTCCTCAAAGCATTGCTTTGCAAATAGTATTTGCTTCCGAAACCTCTTGAAGGAACTAAAATGATAACAAGGGCCATGGCACGAAACCTCCAAAGTACCAAGGCTCGAGGAGAAGACAAGTTAAAGGGATTGATGAATCTTACGAAGAAGAAGAAGAAGAAGGTCAAATCAAGTCCACAGGCAATGAAGAAACTGTAAAACTCTCACAAGATTTAATCTTGATGATGATGAGAAGCGATGAAGATGAAGCTCCTCTTCACAGAAAAGGAAAATTGAAAGCTAAGCAGGCCCCATAGGCTGCAAAGCCCTAGCACTAAAACACCCTCTGGAAATACCAAGTCTATCGGGTGGTTCTTCAAGCAACAACAAAGAGAATTCAAGACAAAGAAGGAGCAGTGAGGTGAGCAAAGACAAAGTCGACTTCCACTCGGGCGGAAGAAGCGAAATAGAGTATGTGAAGTATGACAATGATTCCTCTGTCTCTGGTGCATCAATCGGAAAAATGGCTATTGGATTACGGAACTTAAGCATCTATTGGTAAATTCAAGATTTCGAACCAATCCATAAACAACTTATGGCATGGAGAAAGATAAGTGACCTTGATCAACACGATCACATTAAAACTGGTTGGATTTTGAAGTTGTCGAAAGCTGAAGCCGTGAAAGGACCTCTCGATGAATGTCCATATGGAAAGCGGATGATGTGCGAATTACGAATATCACGAGCGAGCACAGAGCAAGACTTCATTGTAGAACCTATGAATCGTTCTATCTAGCGAAGATCAATACAAGGGTGACATCGGATATCGAGGATTATCTCTGAATACTTCAAGCTTCGGATATCGAGAATAGAGCATGCACGGAAGTGGGGAAAGTATATGGGTCGAACATTTTGTCGAAAAATCCTGCAAAACCTATAAAGAGTGCGTGGATTTGCGGAGACCTTTGAGATGCTCGTCGAACACTTCTCTATGATTATTACGATGACATCAAAGGTTTGGAGATAGGAAATTTGCGGTGATCCATAGAAATCTTGTTGAAGACTTGAAGATTGAAGACTTGAAGACTAGTTTATTAGGATGTTTACTTGGAGCTTGGTTACTCTGTTGTCCTAATTTACTATGTAGTTTTGTATTTTTTGTTGAGCCAAACTTGTTCTATGTATTGAAGTTATCTGTAATCTCTCTTTATAACTTATCTGAAGAACTTACTCTCAGATAGTATTCTATAAAAGATAACTTGTCAGCAAAGATCACACCTTGTGATTTGGTTGATGTTTACTACGCATAATTAAATAAATTTGAAGATCTTAAGAAAAGATTAAGTGTTGGATTGTTCACTCGTCAGTTGTAATAGGTTAGATAGTCATCGTTGACTGATCAAAAAGGGGGAAATTTGTTGGGAAATTTCTTGGGAAATTTGTTAGATATTTTGTTAGAAATATTTGTTTAGATTTTGATCAGCAATATGATGACTTATCTTAGTCTCAGAAAGGTGATTAGTACTCTTGGTTCACTTGAACATTGTAAAGAAACTCACTAAGTATGATAGTCTAGCTAATCTTGTATAGGATGTTAGGTCTCAAAATGTAATTTTATTTTATGAAGAAGACCGAAGAAGACATCCAAAGAACAAGCTCAGCGACATTGAAGACTTGAAGCGCACAAGATTCTGAAGCATTGTTTCGGATATCTTAGCGAGATATCTTGAAGACACGAATAGTTTTAAAATTGTGTCACAAGAGATATCGAGAAATAAAACTATCGAAAACAAGGAAAGTGTCCTGAGATATCTATTCTCGGATACCTTGAGCATTAACCACATTTACGAAAGAAATATATATATTGCAAACAAAGTTGTTTCAATAAATAGTGGTATCGAAGATTGAAGATAAGGGCGTGCAAAGAATCGAGATAACCTAGTCTACGATACAAAGCATAGTTAAGTTGGCACTCTGAGGACAAAAGTATAGTCTGATGCATTTAATGCAGACGGAGATATACGAATAAAAGCAACGGCTTACGAAGAAGAAGACAAAACACTCTGATTACTATACGGATATCAATAGTTTGAATTTGAGCTATGGATACTATTGAAGCGGCACTCAAATTCATCTATAAATATCAACACTTAGGCGCTTGAAGAGACACACGACACACTTTGAAAGCTTGAACATCTTACTCTCTCAAAGCAACTTACTTATCCTCAAGCTTTACATTTGCGACCAAGCTTTTGATCTTGAGTAACCTTTGAAGTTCTAAGTGTCACGATCCTAAACAAACACATATCTGTGAAAGAGTTGAAGCGAAAGATCAAGTATCTGAGATTCATTCTCTTGAACATTTATCTAAGACTTGGTCGATAAAAGAAAAAATTTAGAGGGGGGGGGTGAATAGTCTTTTGAAACTTTTAATCGATAAAAACTATTCTCGAGATATCACGATAGATATCGATACTTAAATCGAGGCGGCGGAAGACTTAATAAAGATAAGTGCGAAGCTTGATTAAAGGGTAATGAGTGTTTAACTTGAAATGTAAATCTGAGAATGGTAAATAACAGCAAGTATAGTGGTATGCGGGAAGTGACGTAATCCTCGACTAATCACTTGGGTCTACGAGACCTAGAATTCACTAGAGCAGACGGATAATTGAGTTCACCTTACAATAAACCTATTCTAAGATTCTTAACAATTGGTTCCCAACCAAATGTTTCCCTGAGTTGTTCCCCGACTTTCCTGACCAGTACTTCGTACTCGAGAAACCTTTGAGTTATTCCTAGCTTTCCAAGCTAAGTACTTTCTATCTTTCAATAACAGGAGTTATTCCTTAGTTCCCCAAATCAAGTACTTCCTATACTCAGGTAACCTTGAGTTATTCCTGATTTTTCAAACTAAGTACTTCACGCTCGCACGCGCCAGTTATGGTGTTGGTTTTAGTTTTGAGTTGTCGAGGATGAGCTTGCTTTAATAACTTATTGAGTTATTAAGATAGCTACGTGAATCAAGTATACTTAATACACTTTTCAATGTATGGTATCTTGTTCTTTTCTTGACAAGTCTTAGATAAATGTTCGAAGAATGAATCTAGGATACTTGATCTTCGTTTCAACTCTTTCCACAGATAGCTATGTTTGTTTAGGATGGGACACTTAGAACTTGGTGTTACTCAAGATCAAAGCTTTGGTGCATGAGCGAAGCTTTGAGGATAAGTAATTTGCTTTGAGAGAGTAAGATGTTGATGAGATTACATGTAGTTCAAAGGTGTCTCTTCAAAAGAGTCTAAGTGTTGATATTTATAGATGAATTTGAGTGCCGTTTGAATATCCGTTCAAACAATTCCAAACTAGTATTGATATCTTTGTATATCTTTGTAATTTGTCTTCTTCAGGAGAAGATGTTGATTGCTTTTATTAGGACATCTTTTGATGACAAAGCGCGTGCTATACTTTTTGTCACATGGTGCAATGGAACATGCTTTATGTCAGAACTAGTATTATCTGATTCTTTGCACGTTCTTATCTTCCAATCTTGAGATACCACTTATATTAGAAACAACTTTGTTTGCAATATATATATTTCTTTTGATTGGTTAAAAACTCGAGGTATCGAGAATGAATATCTGTGGACCTTTCATACATTTTCGGATAGCGCTTTTATTTCCTCGAGATATCTCTTTGACACGATTTTGTTTGAAGCTTATTAGTGTCTTCAAGATTAATAAATGAGTATCCCGAACAAACGACATCTGGATGAGTAGACAGTCAACATAATCTTCAGAAGTGCGGAAACCAGACTCCCATCTGACAAGTGCGTGGAATCTTTCTTAAGTCTTGATATCTTTGATTAAAAAGTCGCGATAGATATCTTCTTGGACTTCTGTTGATATTTAAAAATCAACATAGAATGCTTATCAATAAGTAATTCGATAAGACAACATCTATGCAGGATAACAGCCATAATGCAGTTAAACACCTTAAAAAATCAGCATAAATCGCGGGGACAAGAGTCAAGCTCCCGAGTAGGCTACTGTAAGTGACGAATCTTCAGATCGTGCAAATTAACGAAAATTCAACATCCCGACAAATCTATCTTCAAATAGAGGTCACTGTTGGTTTTGATAGAATATTATCTCGGCAGGCGGGGAGGATCAGGTGATGTGGGCGTAACAGAGTTCTGAATAAGATGCAGACTAACTTTAATATAATACGGTTAAGCCGATCGGCAAAAATACAGCAAAACTACGTAGTAAATCGGGGCGGCAGGGAGTGACCGAGCTCGATAAACATCTCTGCCGGTGCAGCTGGTTTGAGATTTCAAGCTTCGGAGAACGAGCTTTATCTCCTTTCGAATAGTCGATTACTTGGCATCTGTTGATTGACATCAGATAAAATGCTAAAGCCGTCATTATGGGTAACAGAACGTCCATTGGCTGTCTTGTAATTGATCATTGTCAAATCGATAATGATCTTTGATGAGACTGGGATGTTTGGCTGGTGGATGATTGCTGAGGATCGATGAGGCAGAACGATGGTGACTTGGTGAGATCCTGAAACATTTAATGCTTTAACGAAAGTGTTCCGGCCAAAGGAAACAGATGTGGCTCGTGCTACTGTTTAGTTGTCTGTGATTCTCAATGTTTGAGAAGAAAGGAAACAATCACTATCTCAACATTATGAACATGGAATTGAAAACTGAAATCACTTTCGAGTTTTGGTAGGATTTTCACGTTGAACTTTGGGATGCTGCATGGTGGTGATCAGAGCTGATTAGTACTTGGGAACTCATCAAAGCGACGGCGGGGAGGTTCAGTGAGATGGTGGTGACTGGGAAGGGATTGACTTTGGGATCGAAAGGCCCCAATTCAGGCTGGAGAGTTAATGCCAGGGCTCGGGGACTTGTGCTCTTGGAGACAATTGGTGTTCTTCGACCGTGATCACAGTCAACAAGTGTAATTGTGCCCATTTAATGAATTTGGTGTAGCATAGCTTTGCGAATCACGTTTTTGTATAACCAGAACCTTTGCATATAGATACATCTTATACTTAGGATTTTCCAAGTTTTCATCAAGATAGAAATAATGCGAGTTTCAAAGAGAAGTATTGTTGGCATGAATGGTTATACTATTCTCTTTTGTGTCCCCGTTATAAGTGATTGATATCCGCCGAGTTCCCGTTTAGGAGATCTTAAGCTATCTTTTTGCTTTTAGCCTTTTTGACTTACCGGATACCCATTCCGGATTTCTCTTTCTCTTCTCTGGATACCCGTTCGAGATCACCTCTTCTCTGGATACGTTCGGATACTTCTTCTCTGGATGCCCGTTTCGGATACCTCTTCTCTGGATGCCCGTTCAGGATACGAACTCTTTGAGTTCATTGATAGTTCATTAGTCAAGACTATGTCTTAAGGCTGAAATCTACTTTCTTGTGAGTGGCTTGGTGAATATACGCAAGTTGATGTGTAGGTGCCCGATCTTGAGTATCTCTATATTGCCCTTTTCAACATGGTCTACGATGAAGTGATGTCTAACATCAATGTGCTTTGTTACGGCATGAAGATTTAGGATTACCGTATGTCGATTGTAGCACTTGTGTTGTCACAAAAAAATGGGAGTTTTCTTTCAGCGAGTCCATAGTCTTTAAGTTGTTGTTGTATCCGCGAGAATTTATGTTTGCACAACAACTGACAGCAATATATTAGACCCTACTGTGGTAGAAGTTGCAATTGAGTTTTGCTTCTTGCTAAACCATGAGATAAATCTAGTACTGGCCGGTGACAGAAGTTCTGAGGTGCTTTTTCCTATCAGCGATCCAACATAATCGTTGTCTGAGTACCCAGCTAAACTTCAATCCACTTTCTTTAGGATACCACAATCCTACATCCTCTACATACCCTTTACATACCTTAATATTTCCTTAGCTATGTTGTAGTGTGTTTGCATTGGATTTGTATGCAATCTAACATACTCAGCGGCATAGTGAATCTCAGGTTCTACTTGCAGTGGTGAGGTAAAGTAGTGAACCTATCAATTTCCTATACTTATGTTCTTCAACACTCTTATCGATTAGGTTATGGGTCATTTTGGTTCCAATGCTCATAGAGTATCTTAGCATTCTTTTCGGGAAGGCTTAAGATTGAATTACATGAAACATATCTTTTGCATACTTTGTTTGACTAATGAATATTCCATCATTGGGTTGTGACTTGCAATCCTGAAATAATTCATTTCTCCCATCATGCTCATCTCGAAACTTGCTTTTCATGAGATGTGCAAAGTCATTACAAAGTTGCTTGTCCTTAGATCCAAATATGATGTCATCTACATATACTTGAACTAAGTGTAGTTTCCCGTCATTATTTCAGGTAAAGAAAGTTTTATCAAATTCACCTTTCTTGAAACCACTTTCGCGGAAGGTACTTGTGCCAAAGTGTCATACCATGCTCTTGGAGCTTTGCATTTGATCCACTGGAGCTTTACATGGTTTATAGACCATTTTTACTTTAAAGAAACTTGAAGCCGGTGGTTAACTCGAGCATAAACTATTACTGCCAAGTTCACCAGTTTAAGAATGCACTTTTGACATCCATCGATAAACTTTGAAATCTTTATGAGGCTGCATGAGGCTGAAAGAATCTTATTGCATCGATCAAGTTGGTGCATATGACTCGTCAAAGAAGTCTAAGCCTTGATGCAGGTAAATCCTTGGCGACCAATCTTGCTTTGTTTAAGTTTGTTCACGATTCATTCATCTTGTTTTAGAAAATCCATTTAGATTTCCAATCACGAGATATTCCTTCTATAAATGGGCGAGTTTCAGGACTTTGTTTCTCTCAAATTGATCCAACTCTTCTTGCATTGGAGATCCGATCTTGGTCTCTAATGCTTCTTCTATATTTTTAGGTTCAATATTCAAGATGAAACATCGAAGAGTTAGCATTTTAAATATTGCTCTCACAGTCTAACACCACGATTAATTGGTCCAATTATATCGCTGCGAGGATGATCTTTGATCCATCTCATCATAGGTTTAGTGCTAGTAGGATCAATATCCACGTGATGAATGTGAATCACTAAGATTTTGATTTGATACTTTTACATTATTTAGATATCGACATATGGAAATGTCGTGGATGTCGACACTTTTGATGTTAGAGATATCACTGGAACATGCATTTCGACATTCTTATTTGAATACCTCTTTCATGATGAAGGTTCTCGTTAACTTTGTTCCATTTACGGAAAACTCATAGGGAAATTCCTCATCATATGCGTGAGTCATCTTGTTGTTACTAGGCATTTCAAGCTTTTTCTCGTCGATCATCCTCTCTTTCCATAATGATGTTTCTCCTTTCGAGGGATTCTTCTTTGAATCCCTCGTAATAGTTCTTTGAACCTTTAAGAGTTCATCATTAGGAGGTGTTTTCTTATTTCCTTCATAGAATACAACATGAATTGATTCTTCAATTTTCTTTTGTTCTTTTGTTTGCCTTGCTGTAAAGCTTCTGTAAGCTTTACTATTTGTGGAATAACGAAAAACACCTTAAATACTTTGGTTGAAATATGTTCTCGGATAATCTTTTCCATTGTTTAGAACAAAACATCTACAAAATACTCTCGGATGTTTGATATTAGGGGGTCTACCAACCAAAGATTTCATAGGGGTCTTGTAAATGGTATTTGTTTATCAAACATCTGTTTTGAAAGCGTAGCAAAGTACATGTTCAACTTCAACCCAATAAATTTCACTTATTTTAGGTGTCATTAGCATTGTCCTTACTGACTTCTTTAAGGGTTCTGTTTTTCCTTTACGCTACATACCATTTTGATGAGGTGTTCTTCTGAGGAGGAAAGTTGGTGTTGTATACTGCTGCGAGTCTAAAACTCCTTTATGTCTTTGGTTGACAAACTTTCAGTAGATACCTTGTCATTTTCATGACTTCAAGCTTTTTTAACAAGTTTGGTATCTCCACCACGGCATCGATTTGTGTTTCGAGGAAAGACAACTTAAGTGAATCTTGAAAGTAATCTCGACAACCCAGGACCATACTTCTTTCTGCATAGCTGAATTCTGAGATGATAAAAGATCCATGTGTAATAATTGCGTTAATCTAACTTTCTTAGAGTGTGCGATTTTGGACTTGAAAGAGATCTTGGGTGTTTCCCCATAAAAGCGGCAATGAAGCAGATACCATCCTTTTCGAAAGATGTTACGGGAAGATGACCACTAACCACTTTCTTGGCAAGAATGCATTCCCGAGGAGTTTTGAAGTTCAAGTGACTCATTCTTTTGTGCCATAACCTTTGCTCTTCTGTGTGACCAGATTGACTCACCATGAGACATTCTTGGTTCATGGAATGCGGTGCCCAATCGGCAACTTATAAGGCTATGCACTTTGACTTCATTGTCAGATTAGTTTTGCGATGTTAGCTTTGAATTTTATAGTAAAACCCTTATGCATAAGCGGCTCATGCTAAATAGATTATATTTCAAATCCTTAACATATGTCGTCGGTGATTGTTAAGTCCCCAATTTAGCGTTGCCAAATCGAGAGGATTTAATTCTCCTCAAATAAATCGATATACGGTCTGTGTTTGCAAGCTTTACCTTGTGTAATCAGCAGTTGCTTTGTCTCTGTCGTGCTTTCCGCATCCACTATCAGAATAGCCATTGTGCTTTAGTCCGGAGCGATTCACACGCACAATAGGCGAAACGGAGATTAAGTTCTCATATCTTTGATGGAACAAATCCGAATTAAAAGTTCTTCGTTATGGAATCCATTTTTGAATGAATTTCTTTGAAATATGCTTTTATTTGCGCAGCGAGGCGTAAGAGGAGGAATTCTATTTGAATGAAAGATATCATTAGTAAAATTATTTTCTTCCTTGGTGTGTTCCTAGGTGCTCCCATGATTAACTGAGGATACACATCGGGTTTACGAGGTTGCTTTTCAAAGCAAACTTAGCCTTCCTGATTTCTTCTAGCACGGCATTCCGATTTCCGATGGCTTGATTTAACTTCGCCCGATAATTGCTTTGAAGCAATTCTGGCTTCGACCATCGTTCTTGGTCACTGCTTGTACTCATGATTGTTTTCCGATGCCATTATGGCCGTACAGAACTTCCGAGCACTTGAAGCTGCTCGAGATCTTTTCTCTCAATGACTTTGCTGAATCTCAGTTAGTCGATTTCTTTCGAGGAAAAGTGACATGGGAGAATTTGCTGACTCTGCCAATTCTACCTTTTGAGAAGACATAATAGCTTCGTTATTTACACTTTTACGGATGTTGTGTTTCTTTTGAGCGACTTGTGGCTCCAACCAGGTTTTGTTTTTGACTTGTTTTTCCTACAGAGTTTTGGTACTTAGCTGCCTTTCCTTTGTCAACAATCTTTGTCTTCTCACGATACTATAGGAATTGCATGGAACCGATCTTAGCACGTGCCTACAAATGTTCTTCTCTCCTTACTCTTATTGGTGATAGAACAATGCATACGTATTATTGACCCCGAGTCCTTTCTTTTCTAGAAGGATCTCTTAAGTAAGATTGTACTTGATAAGAGTGTCGCTAGCTTTGGCATAGATTGAAAGATAATTCTTTCTTCTTGAGTTCCTTGTTCTCGGAAAGAAGATCTTCATAATTCTTCAAATAATTCAGCCATTGCTTCTTTATGTGACTTTAGGATCTAGGATATAAAGGAGCTTTGAGAGATCATTTTCAGCATCCTTTCTCTCAAATTCTTTAACTAATTGAGAATTTTTCCTTTTAAAGAGAATTCTTTTTCTTGAGGTTTTCGGTTCTAGCTAGGATCATTAGAAATTCTCTTTCCACCAGATGTCCAAGTTCTTTCACGAGATTTTCTAGATTTTTATTTTCTCTTCATCCTTTCTGCTTAAGTATAACTTGAGATTATGTGTTACCTCATCGGACCGTAAGAGCAGTTTTCTATGTTGGAGAATGCTGCAGACCCATCCCGATTTCGGCAACTCCACACATTTTCATTCTTCTTGAGGCGAAATGCGATTATGCTCATGAGTAACTCCACGCATACAGTGGTGATGAGTTGAGTCATCGCAATTGTCGTCTTGAGAATACATCTCAGCGTCTAGAGCATCCAGATTGAATTTAGATTTTTCTTTCTTTCTTGATTAACAAAGCTTTTACGGCTTCTTCAAAAGATTCTTCAATGGGTTGCTGCCGGTAACTTTAAGCGTTTTTAGCACTTACAGGATTACGTATGTGCTCGGTGTCGATACAAAATCCAGTGATATTGAAGCTTGACTACATCGGGGCGATTTCTCTTGGCATCTTGGAATATTGTCGAGTTCTCTGAGCTTTTACTGGTTGCGTAAATAACTTGACTAATAGATCTCCCTTGTTGGCGCTTGTCGGTTTGTGAAGATCCTTAAGCTTTGATCTCTGTCTCTACCATTAGAAACCTCCATGACTTGTTGTTTGAGTTGTTGAATGACTATTGGGCCATTCTTTATCACTTGATCATTTAAGTCACTTATGGCTTCCAAGGTGGGTATGTATTTTCCATTTCTAGTAATTCTCTGGTTTGAGAATGGGTGCATCACTCGAGACATGCACCACTTAACACACAAGTTAAATAGTCCTCAAAAATGGTGAAAGTTCCTTCACCTATCACAGGATCTAGGTTGATCGCGAGAAAACATGAACCTCCTGTGGCTCTACTTGTTGAATTAGGATAATGATAAAAATTTAGAGGGGGGTGAATAGTCTTTTTAGAAACTTTTGTCGATAAAAGCCCTCTGAGATATACAGATAGATATCGATACTTAGGAAATCGGTATGGGAAGACTTAATAAAAGATGATAAGTGCGAGAAGCAGTTTAAGTGTGTGTGAGTGTTGGTGAGAATGTAAATCTGAAGATGGTAATGTATTGAAATGTAATTGTCATGGGTAGAAGCGTCCTCGACTAATCCACTTGGTCTACCAGAGCATAGAATGTATTAGAAACGGATAATTGAGTTCACACACAATGACTATTCTAAGATTCTTAACAGCAGTTGATTTATTTAAATGTTCCCCTGAGTTGTTCCCCGGCTTTCCACGGCTGAAATCTTATACTCAGAAACCTTTGAGTTATTCCCGCTTTCCAGCTAAATACTTCCATACTCAGTACTAATAACCTTAGAGTTATTCCTTGGTTTCCCAAATCAAGTACTTCCTATACTCCATTAACCTTGGGTTATTCCCTTTGATTTTCAAATAAGTACTTCTTTGTACCCACGCTTGATTATATGGTGTTGGTTTTAGTTTGAGTTGTCGAGGATGAGCTTCTTTATTAACTTATTCGATTATCAGATAGCTACGTGGAATCAGAAGTATATCTTAATACACTTTTCAATGCTATGGTATATCTTGTTCTTTTCTTGACCCCAGTGCTTAGATAAATGTTGAGCAGAATGAATCTCGATACTTGATCTTTCGTTTCCAACTCTTTCACAGTATAAACTATGCTTGTTTAGATGGGACATAGAACTTCAAGAGTTACTTCAAGATCAAAAGCTTGGTCGTAACATAAAGCTTTGAGGATAAGTAATTTGCTTTGAGAGAGTAAGATGTTGATAAGTTCTGTAGTTCGGTGTTCTTCAAGCTGATGTTGATATTTATAGATGAATTTGAGTGCCGTTTGAATAGTATCTTGGTTGAGGAAATTCAAACTATTGATATCTGGTATAATCTTAGTGTTTTGTCTTCTTCGTCGTCGTTGCTTTATTCGACATCTTCTCACCCTGCGGCATTAAATGCATTGTACTATACTTTTGTCTCAGAGTGCCAACGAATTATGCTTTATGTCGAGAGACTAGTGTTATCGATTCTTTGCGCCCTTATCTTCAATCTTTTGATACCACTTATATTGAAACAACTTTGTTTGCAATATATGTATTTGTTCGTAGATGTGGTTAAAGCTCAAGGTATCGAGAATAGATATCATGGACACTTTCCTTGCTTTCGGATAGCCTTTATTTCTCGGATATCTCTTGACGCTTTTGTTTGAAACTATTCGGTCTTCAAGATATCTAGCTAAGGTATCGAACAACAACATCGACAATCTTGTGCTTTTCAAGTCTTCAATGCTGAGCTTGTTCGCTTAGATGTCTTCTTCGTCTTCTTCATAAAATAAAATTACATTTTGAGACCCAATATCCATACAAGATTAGCTAGACTATCATACTTAGTGTGTTTCTCTTTACAATGTTCAAGAACCAAGAGTACTAATCACCTTTTCGAGACTAAGATAAGTCATCATGTTGTTGATCAAATCTAAGGATATTTCTAATAAAATATCTAATAAATTTCCCAAGAAATTTCCAACAAATTTCCCAACAATTTATCTAAGATTGGTCAAGAAAAGAACAATATACCATACATTGAAAAGTGTATTAAGTATATTTGATTCACGAGCTATCTCAATAATCGAATAAGTTATTAAGGAAGCTCATCCGACAACTCAAACCAAAACCAACACCAAAATCAAGTGGAGTACAGGAAGTACTTAGTTTGAAAAATCAGTGAATAACTCCAAGGTTACCGGAGTATAGGAAGTACTTGATTTGGAAACTAAGGAATAACTCCAAGGTTATTGAGTATAGGAAGTACTTAGCTTGGGAAGCTAGGGAATAACTCAAAGGTTTCGAAAGTATAGAAGTACTTCAGGAAAGCCGGGGAACAACTCAGGGGAACATTTGGGAACCAATTGTTTAAGAATCTTAGAATAGGATTATTGTAAGGTGAACTCAATTATCTTCTAGTGAATTCTAGGTCTCGCAGACCAAGTGATTAGTTGAGGATTACGCCACCTCCAGATACCACTATACTTTGCTGTATATTTACCTTTCAGATTTACATTTCAAAGAACACACACACACACATATTAACAAGCTTCCGCACTTATCTTTATTAAGTCTTCCGCTTTCGATAGGTAAGCATCGTATATCTATTCAGTCCGAGAAATAGTTTATCGATAAAGTTTTAAAAGACTATTCACCCCCCTCTAATCTTTACTTTTCCGTTATCTGGACCAATCTGGTTTTACAAAACAAACACACAGAAACTCGATCCTTTCAACCTTGGTTTCAAATAGCCTTTCAAACCCTAAGCATCACCCCGTAAGCTACAAACAAATAATACCATGTACAAGATATAATGTGAGCACAAAAAATATAAAACTAAACAGCAAATGGACATTACTAGATAAACACAGAAGTCAATGTTGACCGTGATGTTATGTCAACATTGCTTGCAACAAATCACATCAAATAGTGCATAGACCAAGAGGCCTTCTCAAACTGAAGAATCTCTCCTTATCAAGAGGCTTTGTGAAATGTCAACTAACCGATTTGTAGTATCAATGTGTTGTATGTCAATAATTTGTTCGTGACCAAGTCTCTAAGAAAATGGTGTCAATGTCTATATGCTTGGTGCGAAGTGTTGAATCGATTCTTGGAAATGTGAATGGCACTTAAGTTATCACAAAACATCAAAAGAGTGTCACTTTTGGAACCCATATTCATGCAAGATATTGTTCACCAAATTAGTTGAGACACAACCCCAAAGTAGCCATATATTCAGATTAGAGAGAGACACAATTTTGTTTCTTACTATACCATGATACAAGATTTGGTCCAAGATAAAACAACCTCCACTAGTTGATTTTTGATCATCTAAGTCACCACCAATTTAATCGTAATCACTAAATCCCAACATATTAGTGTTTGAATCACATGCATACCATAATCCAAGATTAACGCCTCGATATATATCTAATGATTCTTTGACAGAAGCTAAATGAGATGTTTTGGGTTTGATTGATACCGCACATACACAAAGAGAACATGATGTCGTGTCCGTGGTCGAGAAATACAGAGACTTCCAATCATCGATCTATACAATGTCAAGTTAACATCGCCCCCAACATCGCTTTCTTGAAGTTTCAGAAAGCCATGGAGTGCCGCAAGGTTTGGCATTTTCCACCAAATTTTGTGATAAGATTCTCGCATATTTCTCTTAAGAGATAAAGAGACCATCCTGCTCACAGATTCGAGCCCCAAGAAGAAACCGAAGTTCACCAATCATACTATCTCAAAGGTTCTCGCTACGGTTTGAACAAAATTTTCTAGCAAAGAGGGTTAGCACCAAAGACAATATCATCAACATAGATTTGAGCAATGCAAATGTCCTTTCCTTTCCCGAGGATAAACAGAGTTTGATCTCCCTCACCCTCTTAAACCCTAATCCAACTAGGAATTTTGCCTAGCATACCAAGCACGAGGGCTTGTTTCAAACCATACAATGTTTTTCTTAGTTTAAAAACATGGTCGGATAAAGAGGATCTTCAAACCTCCAAAGTTGTTCAACATACACTTCTTTGTCAATGTAGCCATTCAAGAAAGCTCCTTTAACATCCATTTGTCGAAGTTTTATTTTAAGACAACATATGGCTAGGAGCAAGTTTAATGGATTCTAGTCTAGCAACAGGAGCGAAGGTTTCATCAAAATCAATGCCTTCTACTGAGTGTAACCTTGAGCAACCAATCTGCTTTGTTTTTACAACTACCCTTTCTCATCACTCTTATTTTGAAAATCCACTTGGTTCCTATGACATTTATGTTATGGGGAACAAGTGTCCAGACTTCATTTGTTTGGAATTGAACGGGGCTCATCTTGCATTGCTTCTATCCAAAAATCATCGAAGGGCTTCTTTCACATTTTTAGGTTCAATTAAAGAAACAAAGCACGAGGAACTTACAGAGTTATGTATTTCAAGAAGTCCGAGTGTCTCCTTGTAGTTTTTATGCTGTTTCCCTCAATGTCCTCCCTCCCGGATTTCCAATTACTGGGAACTGGATGATCTTTGGAATTCTAGGAGGAGGATCTCACGTGAGTCGTGAAAGGGTGCAACATTAATGTCGAGGCATTATCGATTCAAATTTCGCCTCACTGTGGGGATCAACTTGTTCTTCATCGCCAGGAGTGGAAATCGGATGTCGAATCAATGTCGAGTCAACATTGCATGTGGGGGATGTCGTACAACATTGCTCACATCATGGGTTCTTTAACTTTGATCAGCAGCAGGAGTCATAGTTTCTGGAACGTCCCCATGTGTAGAAGAGTCAGAGGTTGTCAATAACTGCTCAAAGACTCGCAGTAGATCTTCTCTCCTGCATAGGGCTCGAGTCATCAAAGGAAACATTCACGCATTCTTGTATAGTTTGCAATCTAGATTGTATATTCTATACGCATGACTATTTTGTGAGTACCCAACAAAGATTTCTTTGTCACTTTTAGCATCAAACTTCCTAGATGTTCCCTATCATCAGTATGTAACACACACATCTAAAGACATGAAAGTACTTAAGATCGGGTTTTCCCTTTCAAAATCTCATAGGGAGTGGTCGAGTATCGGACGAAGATAGACACGATTGATTATGTGACAAGCGTTGTTCACCTTCAAATTTCACAACCTTTTTGACAGTTCATCGAGCTCAACATCACTCGCCATTTCAAGAGTCCTTTTTTCCTTTCAACAACACCATTTTGTTGGGTGTCTTGGGAGCCGAGTATTCATGCATGATCCCTTTCTTTTCACAAGATTTATCAAAAATTGATTCTCAAATTCTTTACCATGGTCGATCGAATTCTTGCACCATAGAGTAATCGATTACAACATTTTGCATGCCGCTTTTCAAGGATTCAAAAGTTTCATTTTTCTTTCAAAAATTGGACCCAAGTGTATCTAGAGAAATCATCAACTATAACATAGATATACCAAGCTCCTCCCAAACTTTTAGCTTCTACAGACCCATGAGATCCATTTGCAAGAGTTCAAAGCGTAAAGTACTCTTTTTGTCCTTCAACTCGGAGTCAGTACCGCTCGCTTCGGTTTGTTTTCGTAAGACAGCCACCACATACATGCTTCCTCGCATTGGTAAGCTTCAACACACTCACCACATTGTTTTTGATGATCTTCTCCAAATTCTCAGAATCGATATGTCCCAATTTCTTGTGCCACAATGTTGCATCATGATGTCGAGCAACATCGCACTTGAGGAACGCCCATCACATAGCAGTTGTCCCGAGATCTAACACTCATCACAGCTTAATTTGTCCACACAAGTATAAACTTTGCAAGAACGCTTATCAAACTTGAATTTCATATCATCATCACATTGTGGCTTATAATCGACAAGATTAGCCGTTAAACCTCAACAAGAAGAACATTTGAAAGTTTAGGATATCCTTTAAGGCATGTGTTCACTTTCCAAGGATTTTGCTTTGGTATCCTCCTCCATATGTCATCTGCACTGGCTTTTGAGCAACACACTTGACAAGTTTGACGGGTTACCGGCCATGTGCCTAGAGCAACCAATCGTCAAGTACCATTTTCGCATTGTTAGAGAAGTAGAACAGAAAAAAGCAACATTGCAAGTATGTTTTCTTTAGCTACCCAAATATGGTTCAAACATTCTTGTGTTTTCTTATTTGTCCCGGAGGTTTACCTCGCTTAGAGAACTAGGATAGACTTAGAGACTTAGGATTACATCTTTCAACATTGAAGTGGATGTTGTCACAACATCGCAGCTAACATCGAAATCACTATTTTGTTTGCTAGAAGCAAGAAGGGAGGGATTCTTGGAGAGGTCACTGAGGTTGGAGGACTCAACATGTTCCCTTTTTAAGTCCGTTTGGTACTTGAAACAGTAAGGTTTTTTGTGACCAAGTTTGTGATGAAGTGCACATAAAAAAAAAAATTTCTTCGACAAACACAGACCATTTATGAGCTCGTAAAGAGGTTCGATAACTTCGGGGTATCGGTTAATGCAGCTCATGTTGCACCCAAGTTTCTTATCAAAATAAGCATCATAACTACCAAAGGTAATTTAGACCAAAGAGTCCCATCATTATTTATATCAAGCATATCATTAAGTCTAGAAGTAGAGGAGTTCCACTTTGCAATTACCTTCTTTTCATTAGATAGTTCAAGGTTACCTTGAGCGAATGGTCCTTCTTTGTCGGGCTTCCACTTCCAGCTTGACAATGGTGTCTTTCAGATTGTAGTTCTCCTTCTCAATTTTCGAGGAGTTTTCTCGAGTCTTCCATTCACCAAGAGTTTCATACATCCGCTGCGCATCCTTCACCATTTGTTCCGCGACGACTTCCTCTTCTCAAGAACTATCTCAGATCAAAATCCATGTAACCATGTGTACATAAACATCGAGATTCCCGATTTCGATTTGGTTAGTGCCAAAATTTCGCCTCGAGTCATCATAGTCAAAGAAGATTTCTACTCTGATGTTGTCTTGCCGATGTTGTCCCAACATTGGTCATCAACATTGTAAGTGGATGAACGGAGAGCTCCTGCATCGGTAGTTGAATCATCTTCTTTTCTTCATCTTCATGTTCTTCATCCAAACATCACCGAGACAAGCAAGAAGATTCTTTTTTCTTTTCTGAGATTGTTAGCACATTCATTTTGATAACGACCCCACCTCGCATTCAAAACATCTAATCGACTAAGAGGAGTGCGATCAAAATGATCCAGAGCTAGTCTTGGAAGCGTAACCTGCTTTTGAAAGTATCGCTTTTCTTTGAAATTTTTGGTTCCACTCGAGGATCCTCGACTGCAGTTTTTCTCAATTTAAGTTTGTTGAACTTCCTCACAAGATTGTTGAAAGCTTCCTACCATATTGTCGACTCATCACTACTACTATCAAGCTCAAGATTTAGCTTAGATTTAGAGTGAAGGAGATACTATGAAGTTTTCATACCTTGCCTCTCATTTTCATTTAGTTCAAATTTTTTAAATTGTTCAACAGGTGTGAAAATCCATAGTTGCCAAGTTATGAGTGTCTTCCAATAGTGACTTTGGTATTAAATCTTGAGGAAAGAGATCGATCACTTTGGAAATAAATTGCCTATTAGAAATAACTTCTCCATTTTCGACTTCATTGGAGAGAGTTAAAGTTTTTCAAAATAAGAGTCAATTGTTTCTTCCTCCGCCATTCTTAGATTTTCAAATTGAGACCAAAGCATTCTAAGTTTAGTTTGTTCGACACTAGCATCCCTTCATAATGACTCACAAATCCTGCTTGTTTTGGCAAGAGTGCGCTTTGAATAATTTTAAACATATGAGCATCTACATGACCAAAAATAGCATTTAAGGCTTTTTCATTGTAAGAGCTAAGTATGTCACCCCGCAGGAAGTTGCCTTCGTGAATGGGGACAATGTCACCATCAAGATCGTGTCCTTCAACAAGCTGTAACCTTCTGAATGGATCTCCAAGCACGCCATCAAGGGACTTGATGTAAGTCCTCATCCGGATTTGCTAGTAATGGTAGTCGACCCACCAAGCTGTGGAGGTCTCAGTTTGCATCCATCGCAGAGTACCGCATCCGCACACCAAGAGTTAGTGGCTAGCTCGATGCCACTTGTTAGAACGTAGGATCCTTGATCGGGTACTTAGAACAAGATCAATAGACAATGTTGTTCAACAATGTCTTCAACACTATAAACAATAGGCGACGGATGAATAAGAATAAAACTTCTATTACCAAGCCAACAATATATAAATATGTCACACGCCTTTAGGCAAAATATCACCGACAGAAAAGTAGATCTAATCAACTAGTTTAATACAATCACATGATTGATTAAACAACCAAAACTAGCCCTAGAAGAACTAACAAGAAAAGCTATTCTAGGTCGATGTTTGAAAGAGTTATTCCAACAATGAATACTCTTAGACAAACTCTAAAGCTAGCGTAAAACAAGAAGCCTAAACTTTAACAAAATCTTGATTGATCACCAAGAAAGGCGCCCCATCGCTATCAATCCTTGTATATATACATGAGATATCGATACTTTCCATCCAAGTCGAAAGGCAATAGGATCTCAAAGAAAGGCAATTTCCTTTGTCTTGTTTTCTTCAATATACGATAGAAGGAATTTTCCATATTTTGATTCTTCATAAAATATATTCCTTCTCGCTTTCACCACAAGTTGTTCTTTTCCTTAAATCATCTCTTGTCGATTTGTAAATACTTACAATTCAAGTTTCGTCTAATGTGCTTTGTTCTGATGTCGATCGCAATGTTATATCTTCAATGTTATGCCAAAGATTTAATTTATCCGTCACAATGTTATACAACATCGTAGTCCCAAGAGCTTCACAAACAACAACAACAACAAACACAAACTTGAACCCATTATTGAAGACAAAATTATCAAAATACAAGTGCATACTGCACTTTCATAACCGTTAGGTACAACTCCTAAAGCACAAGGTATAAAGCGTGTTTTTACTTAATACAAGAAACGTAATATATATGAAGGACGCTTTCTTCATTCCTCGTCTGTTTCTTCATTCCTTCTGCATATTTCATCTGTTTCTTCTGCATATTTATTCGTCTGCTTATGATCCTTCTCGTAATTTATAAAATATAGCGCCTAGTGAAGTATCGTGGGTGTCCGAGTGGAAATAGATTGCGCCCAGAGGATATTTTGAATTTGCAAGTATTACGGGCGCATTATCTCCAATCGGCTCACTTTGATAGATTTATTATTGTAATTTCATTGTTACATTTTTTTCTTTAACAATTTTGAGATGGTGCACGAGTGGAGATAGATCGCGCCCCTAAATCGCAAATTTGAAAAATATCAACTATCTAAAAAAAATGTCAAAAATTATTTTACTTTCATTATTTAGGTGCATGTTATGTTACCCATGGTCGCTTAAGGGGTTGCCAATTGGCTCGCTTGTGCAAAGTTCGTTTTTGTGGCATTGTAAATAGTACACTAAATGTTATTTTGAGTTCAGATGACGCCCAAGTGGAAATAGACTACACAACCCAAAATCACAAATTTAAAATAGCAAATATCTAAAAATTTGTGGAAGACAAATTATAACACTCGATTATAATGTTAACCCTTTAAAATTGAGCTTGTACGGTGCCCGAGCCCGAGTGGAAATAAATTGCGTGCTCCATAATTGCAAATTTGAAAAAATAAAATATCTACAAAAATGTCAAAACAATATTTTTACTTCCATTATATGGGCGCATATTATTTTACCCCTATCGAAATCGGGCTTGAGGGGTTACCGATCAAGCTCGTTTTGTGGCGTTGTAATTAAATTGAACATTAAATGTTATTTTGAGTCTCTACGGTGAAAGTGGAAATAGACTTTGTGCCCCATAAGCTATTTCTGAGTCTCATGATTCTGGGGTAGTTTATCTCCACTCGGGCACCGTACGTGGCATAGCCAAATATCTTAAGAAATGTTAAAGGCAACATATATGACCCCCGTCCGTGGCATGGAAGAACATGATATCCGCTACGAACGCAAAAGAAAAAAGGTATTTAGTGTACTAGTTAATTATAACTCCACAACCGAACCCGATCAAATGAAATTGTTAAATCTACTTTACTTTCATTATTTGGGCAAAAATTTACTTTACTTTCATTATTTGGGCGCATGTTATTTTATTCTATCGTTAACTAATGTGCTCGCTTGTCGCGTTGTAATTAAATTGTACATTAAATGTTATTTTCAATGCACGATGGTAATCAGGGACATAGATGCGATATAAAGGCCTATCTCCTCACTGTGACGGCCTCACTTATAGATTTAATATTTTAATTTCATTGTTATATTTTGTGTGCAACAATTTTTGAGATGGTGCCTTAGTGGAGATAGACTGTGTACCTCATAATCGCAAATTCGAATATATCAAATATATAAAAAAAATGTTAAAAAATATTTTACTTTCATTATTTGAGCGCATGTTATTTTACTACCAAAGGCTTGTGGTTACCGATCGAGCTTTGTGATGATCGGGTCGCTTGTGGCATTGTAATTAAATTATACATTAAATGTTATTTTGAGCATGTATATGGTGTCGAGTGGAAATAGACTCTCAGGCTTCGGCCAGGTTGATAGATTTTAATATTTTAATTTCATTGTTATATTTTGTCTTTAACAACTTTCTGAGACGGTGACAGAGTGGAAATAAACTGCGCGCCCCATAATTGCAAATTCGAAAATATCAAATATCTCCACTCGGGCTTCGGACGGGCTCACTTTGATAGATTTAATATTTTAATTTTATTTTTATATTTTGTCCTAACAATTTTTTAGATGGTGCTCGAGTGGAAATAAACTGCGTGCGCTATAATTGCAAATTCAAAAATTTCAAATAAATGTCAAAAAATATTTTACTTTCATTAGTTGGGAGTATGTTATTTTACCTTATTGGGGTCAGGCTTGCGGGATTACCATATGGTGCCCAAATAGAAATAGACTGTGCAATTAAGGGGGGGCGCAGTCTATCTCCACTCGGGCTACATACGGACTTAATTTTATGAATTTAATATTTTAATTTAATTGTTGTTGGACGCAAGTTATTTTACACTATCGAGGTCGGCTTGCGGGGTTTTCGTTCTGGTTCGTTAGTTTGTCTGGTCTTGTTTGTGGCATTGTAATTAAATTTTACATTGATTTACGATTATGCATATTATTGTGACATCAATTTCGTTTTCTTAAGAAGCCATATATTGTAGTCAGTCCAATGGGTAGTGCTTGTTGTGTTTCTTTGTTGTTTTTAAATTTGAAATCGCAATTATAGTTGATTCCATCGACTTTTTTCACAATAAATGCGGGTATAATATTAATTTACAAATTGTGACTTAGTTTCACTTCTCCAATTTAAATCATATCCATTCATCTTACTCATTTAATTAACTCATGCATACACGCTATTGTTTAAGATATTGTAAGGTTCAATCCATCGGTTTTTTCTTTTTTTTTTTTTGTAAATAAACGGAGTCAATATCTAAATTACATCAAGTGTCAAAATGCAAGATAACACTAGAGGAAAATTCCAAAAGAAGTCTCCACTAGCTATCTGTTGTGACATCACCATTTCTATTATCTTCCCACGTTGGTTTTGGATTTACATTGTTGCCAGATAATGGGAAAGGGAGAAGTTGATTTCATCGGCTTAGGCTATTCACTATGGTGAACAATTTTTGGTCGAAGTCGCATGACCTATTACGACAAAAAACCGTGGTAGCGGCGTCGAGTAGTTTGATTTTTCTTTTATATTTTTTTAATTTTTTATTTTTATAGTTTTTAAGTTAGAATATTGAAACGACTGAAAATAATGTTTTTATCAAGGAAATAGATTCAAAAGTTACAAACAACACGAACTAAAACAGTATAAATACATGAACTAAAACAAACACAAACACAAATTCAATCACAACTTCAGACATGAACTCAATCAACATCTCAAACACGCCGAGTCTCAAAGTCATGGTATTCGGATCTTGTTGCTCAGTTAAGGAACATCCAACCGCTGAGCCTCGCCAATTCCAAATTACTTTGGCTTATTCGCTTCCTCCACCTTTTGTCGCCTCTCTCTCGCCCGCCCAATCTCGCCTCCACTCCATTCTCCTCGCTTAATCGCCTCGCTTAACATACTCATCTTGAACTTAGCAAATAGCTCACCCATGTCGCTTTGAGAAGAGGAGGTCGACTTCTAACACGTTGCCGCGCTATCACTATTACATGGGACGCTTTTGATCCAAAGATTTTCATCACTAAGCGCACACGTGTTTTGAGCTACCTCACTAAGGCCCATTTCTTGAGCACCGCCTTCGGTCGGGCCATTTCATGAATTTCAAGGAATCGGCATCCTTAGGACCTCAGAATTATTTTGCTTTGCCACTGGTATTCCCCTGGCTTCCTCAAAGAAAGGCATCAACTCGAATTCCTCATTTTCGATGTGAGGACCAGAGAGAAAGTGCATACTTAATTACGCCGTCTCATAGACCACTCGCATCCCAACCCGACGATAAGCCTCCTCATAAACACTCACCCACATATTAACACAAGGCTCGATTCGGTTCCATCTACCAGAGAACTTCCAGCTCGAGCTGGATTACGATGCCGCCGCCTTGCCTGTTCCACTTATCGAAAATGGCCTGGTGAACATAGTGGTGTACTTCATGTTTGTCCTTGATGGGATCTTCACTAACACGCCATGAACATGGAAATGAGTGCAAGATCTTCCTCTTTCGAGGAATTTCTTGCCCATCATCGCTAACTGGGTGCCACGGAGGATGCGCTCTTTGCACCTTTCTTACTCTAGCTTTCCCTCGATTGTGGTGGTGGTGATGGCCGAGTCTCGTGACAGCTTCTCGGCGGGATGCAAACCGGGAAAGATATGGATCGTGAGTGTTTGGGTTCTGAGTCGGGGTGGTGGACGATCGACTACTCCACCTTGGGAATCCATGTAGAGTTGGAATTGTGGGGTCAAGTTTCCATCAACCACCTAGCAAGAGACTCGTTCGGATATGCTCGGAGAATGAGAGTTTTGGAAGGATTTTTTAAGAGTGTTTTGTAGCTTATTAGAGAGAAAGAAGGGTGATTTTAGGTGTGAAGAAACATATCAAGACCTTGCCTCTATTTATAGATCTCAAAAAATATACTCGTCAGATATTTTTTTAATTTTGAAATTTAAAAAAAAAGAAAACCTAAAACATATCGTCTCAATCAGACGGACAGTGTCACTCACTGTAGGCAGTGACACAACCATTAGGGTCCCATTATCTAAGATCTACCAAGTCGGGGCGACTTGGGTAATTTGGGGACGACTCACGCGCCATAATGGACGGTCTTATTCACAAGAATGCTGTAGCCATGGAGAGTTTAAATGTTTATCGACACCCAACTAGATAACTAGTTTTAATATTTAACCTAAAATATGCTCAATAAATGAAATTGTATAATAATATAAATAGAAAAAGAGCTACAGAAAAAAGCTATATCTTATACTGGACATTAATTTACCCGATTGTATATTAGTGGGGTATCCCAAGAAAATTCTCCCTACAGAGTCAGCTAAGCTTAGTTCACTTTCACTCGTACTGAAACACACTATTTATTTAGCAGTCAGCTTCCTTCCTTCCTTCCTTCATCCCTTGCGCCCTAAATCAAAATTCTGGATAATTCACCACCGCCATGGCCCCCACCATGGATGATCCGCCACCACTTCCACCTGAAAACCCTAAAAAAACAATCTTTATCAGACACGTCTGGTCCAAAACGCTGAATTCGAATTCTCCCCATTCGTGACCTAATCGACCGTTTCCCTTTCGTCTCCATGGACACCGAATTCCCAGGCGTCGTTTTCCGCCATTACCCACCTTATGCTGACCCTGTCAATCACTACCAGACACTCAAATCAAATGTCGACGCTCTTAAGCTTATTCAGGTCGGTATCACTCACCGATCGCAATGGTAATTTACCTTCTCTCGGTCACCCTGATTGGCGTTTTATTTGGGAGTTCAATTTCTCCGATTTCGACATTTCCAGTGACGACCATGCCCCAAAGTCTGTCGACCTTCTCCGTCACCAGGGTATTGTCTCTCTCTCTTTCGATTTTCTATTTGCATACACTTTTCTGTTGTTTCAATTCTGCCACATTTCATATTTTTAAGGTGTATCAGCTTAAAGCTAAGAACCGGACGCCTTTTGTAGATACATTACAGTCTTACACAGTAATATTTAGCAGTCTGCGTTTAATATAGTCTACTGAATTTCTATGTTTATATGTCGGTAACTAGTATTGCAAATCTAGACTTTAGAGCATGTATTCCTCATTAATAGTTTGTATGGATTTTAACATCTACTAAAGATGATCTAATATGGGTTTATATAATATTAATATGGATTTATATATCTACTTAATAAGATTGGAGTCATGCTACTAAATGTCTAAGGGTTTATATAGCCGGTGTTATAGCGAAAGTAAGGTTTTGCAAATGCTAATTACTATCTGATTTTGTTTAAATTGTGTTAAATTATGTAAGACATTGGTGTTAAATAGAAATCTGATCATTCCAAGGTTATGGCATTGGCAGGTATAGATTTTATAACACCTGGCTAGGTATCTCCTCTGCCCGATTTATGGAGCTCATGATGTCCTCTGGCCTTATCTGCAATGATGGTGTAGTGTTATGTCACATTCCACAGCGGCTATGATTTTGGTTACCTTATCAAGGCAATCAGTGGAAAACCCCTGCCCGAGACACTCCCTGAGTTTCTTAATATGCTCAAGGTCTTTTTTGGGAGCCGTGTTTATGACGTTAAGCATCTGATGAAATTCTGCCAGGGGTTGCACGGTGGGTTGGATAGGGTTGCGCTGTCTCTGGGTGTAGACCGTGTGGTGGGTAAGTGCCACCAAGCAGGTTCTGATAGCCTACTGACATGGCATGCCTTTTGAGAAGATTACGTCGCCTACTTACTGCTGCCTGTATCAAGGAGGAGGAGTATGCTGGTGTTCTCTGGGTTAGAGAACCTTGATCCTTATTAGCTAGCTTAGTTTCTCTATGAAATGAAATCCTTCAGTTCATTGCCTTTGTTTCGCTTTGCCACCTGTACAATCCTGTCGCTTAGGAACAACACAAAGGCCCAGCTTAAATAAAAATTAAAATCATTCTTTTTGCTTTCCTGTTATTGCATTGCTTATTTCTAGTATGTCTCGAAAATCTGACTGGATTAGGAGGATATACACACTGTGAAATGCAACGGGGGTAGTCTTAAAACCTTAATGTTTGGTGCCATGCTGATATTTCGATGCTAGAAATATCTATGTGGTTTTGCAATTTTTATGGATTGTGATCATGTTTCTTGGATTTTTTATATAGATTAGGTTGATAAATAGAAAGTTGTACGTTGTAGCTTTCATTCATGAATATCTTGTTTTGTAGTTGGGTGGCTCACTATGAGCTAGGATCATGCAAGTCCTGAAATCATACTGTATTACTGCATTTAACTGTGAAATTGCAGTAAATATTCTGATAGATATTAATCATTCATATCACCACTTTGTAAGATATAAATAGTGCTTAGAATACATTGGCACTATTGTGGATTTGTGGCATGGCATCTTCATGATTATTAGATGCATATTGTAAGCTGGTCCTGACCTGAACATGAAATACCTACTGGGAAAAAACACAAGTTCACATGAGAAGATATGACTTGTTCTAGTGCTACTGGCTTACTGCTACCAGGAGGTTTAAGGAAGCTAAAGATTTTACAGTTTCTCTTTGGAGATTGCCTGCAGAAAGTTGTTGCTGCTATAAGATATCTATCCAACCTACTAGCGTTACTTGGGCTGAATATCTTGTCCCTGCAAACCTAAAACGAAAGCAACTGCACAGCCACTCTAGGTAAATCAATTTGTAATTTCACGCCTAATGAAAGCGGCGGAAGGAATAGGAGGCGCCCATAGATCAATGTTCTTGTTGAATTTTAATAATTGTCTGCAACCTTAAATGAACTTGTTGCAAATTGAGAATGAAATTGGGGATGATTCTAGACTAGGGTTCTTAGAAGAAATCTGAAGAAAACGTTTTATTAAAGTAAGGGCCAATGTTTTTGTTAGTTTGGTTATAAGGTGAAGATATAAATATATAATCAGATTGTTAGTTAATTTGAAAATTGAATTTATATGGCATTATAATCTTGCTTGTATAGTTAAATTTACAAAAGTTGGCATTGTAGAATGTTACAAATCTCATGAACGCTAAGATTAAATACAAGCTTAATATAATATTTTTACAAAACGATTTAACGTGGATAAATAGAATTGAGATGAGTATATTAAATCAATACAATTGTACTGATTGTATACTTAGCATACTATCTTTTAATATCAAATGCATGTTATGGTGATGCTGTAAGTTGTTTGATATGAATTGGAAGTTATGAAGGTAATAATCAATATTCCAATATATACTAAAGTTGATGGTTTATTTAGACCGCATCACACATAAGTAAAAATTATAAGTAGACTCATATTTAAATTTCACTACATTTTTTACAAAATTAAATAAAAATAAAATAGTAAATTTAATCTATGGAAGTTAGTTATTCACGATGCGAACGACCTTATAACTTTCACTATTTATAAGTCACATTGCTTTAGAAGAATTTTTTGACCAATTCAATGCTCGCACACGAATGAATCTGCGTAATATTGTGAAATGATACGATTTATAAAGAGAATGAAAGATATCATCCTAGAGTAAGAAGAACTACTTACCAAAGGATCGGACCTCGACCATAGGGATGGGCGTTACAATTACAATGTCTTAAAGATCATAACATGAAATGGTAAAAGTTGATTCAGATAATGATTATCTGACAAATCTCCACTCCAATAGCTCACCCATAAGTCGTGGACCACTAACCGAGTTAATTCAATGCACGTGTCGCTTAACTGCCGCTTCTATTTTCATGTCTTTTAAATCTTTCAATCTTAAATTAACGAACGCAACATCAGAATTCGACTCGACTCTACTTTGAACTCTTTAACTTGAAGATTCTTCTTTAGAACTCTAAACTTGAACTAAAATCATTTCGAACTTAACACGACTGCTAGCTTTAGCTTGCATCGCAAAGGTATTTCACCTAACATATGATTACCTCTGCAAAGAGTATTTTAATTTTGTATTCTTGTAAGTCAGAATCGCCACCAGTTTTAGTGATGATTTAGTTTGAAGTTTATTGCTCATTTTTTGATAAAAGTTTAAAAGAAAAGAAGAGGAGAAAATAAGATTTTGAAAATGTGTAAAAACAAATTTTCTTATTTTATTAATAGATAAATAATATTTGATGAAGAAGATATAGCGCCGATTTTCCTATTATATAGGAAAATCCGGTTCTATAGCTTTCAAACCGCGGATCTGGTTAGCCCCAACTAGTATAAATTGAATTATCACACTAAAATCCAAAACACACATAAACAGCCCATCCACAAATTTGAGATAAGAGAATTGGAAAATCTCAAATCTCATCAAAATCAATTGGATAAGTGGAAAGCTCATCTTAATCGAATGAATCGAAGACATATCGGCGGTGGAAAAGTTGAAGAAAGACGCAGCTTTCTTGGCCACCGAGAAGATCTTCCGATTTGGATATGTACGATTCGATCTCCGACATGTAGCCTGAAATCGAGCTGATTTTCTCGCACGAATCGCTCTCACCGGTCAGGATCTGAAGCCGGAGAAGCTCTGTGAAGCTTGGTGAATCGGTGAAGACTATGCACTGCCTTTCCGGTGGCCTCGTTCGCCATAAGATGAAGTATCATCGTTTCCTCTGTAAAAGGATGAATGTTTCACCAAGCCTTCTCCACGGTCCAATTCATTTCCGTGCTCCATCCAAAATCCTTTGAGAACTATCCGTGGTATGCATTTGGTTCATTACTCGATCTCTTTGTTTTTTTGTTTAATAATCAGCTGTGAGGATCATGTTATGTATCTCTCTGCATTTTTGTTTAGCTTTAATGAGTAATTTAGTTCGCTTGTTTGCAGATGAGATAGTTTTATTGTTAATTTGGATGTTTATCATTTAGATTTATTTGGTTGTCAAGTAGTTTTTATGATGTTAAATCCGGATTACTTGAGTGATATCCGTGGGTATGCTATGCTATGCTATGCATCTCTCTATTTAATTATATGCATTTCTGACTAATTTTTTGTTACGACTATAATGTTGCTTGTTCTATGAGCTTCGGTCTAATGTTTTCATTTTGATTCTTTTATATATAGTTTCACACACTCATTTACTTCATTTAAGACTTATTATTGTAGTTTTAAGAAACAACGTTAGCGTTTTAGTGTTTTATAGTTTTTAGGCTGATGAAATATTTATGATTTAATTTTTTAGGGATGCTTTTTATAGTTTTAAAAGGCATTGTTATAGTTTTAATAGGCATCAGTTGTTATAGATTTAAGCATCAACGTTATTTGCTTTTAGCTTACAGTTGCATCCTTCGCTTTATTATAGTTTTAGAAACTGCTCAACATAGTTTTAAGATGCTGCTTTTGGTTTTAAGTTTCAATGTTATTGTTTTGAACTTGTGTTTGAATATTTTTGCATGTTATTATTTTTAGCGATATGTTATAGTTTTAAAACCTATTGTTGTAGTTTTAAGCAACAACAGATGGTTAGACTTTTTTAGCTTTTGATGAAATATTTATGCTTTGATTATTTGCAAATGCTTTGTTATAGTTTTAAGATACATTGTTACAATTTTACAAGTAATCTATGCTATGGTTTTAAGCATCAATGTTACTTTTTAGTTCAGGTTGTATATTCTGCTTCTCTTATTATTTTAAGCTTATATGTTATAGTTTTAAAACCTATCATTGTAGTTTTAAGCAACGTTAGTGTTTTTAGCTTCGATGAAATATTTATGATTTGATTTTTACAGATATTTTGTTATAGTTTTAAAAGTCATTGCTATAGTTTTAAGAGACATCGATTTGGATTTAAGCATCAATGTTATCGCTTTTTAGTTCAGGTTGCATGTTTCTCGCTTATTATAGTTTTAAGAGGCATTCTTATATTTTTAAGATGCCATTATGATTTTAAGCTTCAATGTTACTATTTTTAGCATATGTTGAATATTTCGATTGTATTATTTTAGCGCATATGTTATAGTTTAAGACATATATTGTTGTAGTTTTAAGTATCAACATTAGACTTTTGGATTGTGATAAATATTTATAATTTGATTGTTTGCAAATGCTTTGTTATAGTTTTAATAGGCATTGTTATAGTTTTACAAATCGCTAGGTTTTAAGCATCAATGTTATTGTTTTTAGCATGTATTGCGTTGCTGTTATAGTTAAGAGGTATTGTTATAGTTTTAAGAGGCAATTATATGGTTTAAGCATCAATTTTACTATATATTTTTTTGTTTATTTAGATGTTCCTTTTTTTGTTTTAAGCACCCAATATTGCGATTGTTTTAACGGTAGTCATTATGGTTTTAAAATAGTTAATGAATGTTTTAGGCCGGTTTATCGATTTATACATCGATTCATTTGACGATAGGTCTCAAAGCTGTCACAGATTGAAGCAACAATCACAAGCAACAAAAAAAGCGTGGGTTGTCAAAGTTCACCAACAAGTTTAATGGATAAAATCCTATTTTAACAACTTAGTTTGCATTTGTATAAAATAATACAGAATGGACGCTATTGTAATTTTTTCCTATGATGTTTTAAAACTTTGAATGACCGAATGTTTCATAATTGTAATGACAGTGTCTCAAGCACTTATTTTAAACTTGTTTTCAAGTACCTTATTTTAGACTTGTTTAACCGCCATGAATGATATTGCATTGTCAGATTGTCACTTAAAACTATAACAACCATTTTAAAAATTATCATGTATCTCCTTAAAACCATCACACCTCTCTTAAAAATTAACACAAAGATGATAAAATTATGATTGAAATATTCAATACTGACCCATTAAAACCATCATATCATCTATTAAACATTAATAAATACGTTAAAATCAGAATTAAAACTTAAACGCTAACAACTTAAATTTATAACATAATCTATTAAAATCATAATTAAAACGCTATTTATGTGGCGGTTTTTAAAACTCTGGCCGTAATCGCTAAACTCAAAAAACCAAAAAACCTTGACTTTCCTATTTTTTAGGAAATCTTACATTTTCCAAGACTTTGACATATTTGATAAAGATTTTCATAGTGCTCATTTCAACCAATTTGGAGAGGTCCAACAAGTGGATAATTAATATGGGTGGAAATGTTGGCCGTGAGATTCGATCCTTGAACCTTGAGGTTCATATACATGAAAGAATTTAATCTCATTTACAAGCTCGAACTTACAAGTGAAATCTAGTCATTTATATTAATACTCCAATACCCCGCACTCGTGACCCGTTTCAAGTGAGTCCGTTCGAATGAAAATTTAATACAATGGAGATCGCCTCATGAGATTCAAACTCGGATGATGAGCGAGATTTTACGCCTTGCAGATCACGATACATTTTATCTCATCTAATAAAATCTCTAATTTATAAAAAGATGCTAAATTAATATACCGATATTAATTCATCTAACACCAACGTAGTCCGTCCAATCTAACGCTTTGCTTGGTGAAAGCCGTGAATTAAAATCTAATTTCTTTCAATCGATTGATAACCCTAGCCTAGCCTAGCCTGTATTGGGTGAGTTCCTGAAAAGACAGGGAAATGGCGGTGCCATCAGCAACTGGTTAAAGGAAATCAATAATGAAGAAGGTTCTTGTCAGCATCAGTTATTCCCTTCTCCCAAGATTAGGGTTTTCCACTGCCATTAAAGCATCAAGCAGAATGAGCAAGAAACAGAAAACAGCAGCTGACTCACTGCTTCAAGAGGCGCACCCGCTGCCTCGGATAAAAACCTCGATGAGAAGGGCTTCTCCGAACTCTATGGAAATCAGAATTCTCCCATGTTCCTGTTCTTTTGTTGGCGAAGTTGTTGACGTCTTTTCTTCTACCCTCAACTCCTTTGTCGATTGTACTCTTGGTGCTGGTTGCCATTCTGCTCAGGTCAATTCTGCCATCAATTCATTATCTTTCTATAGTCTTGCATTACCTTCTTATTGTTACGATACTCGTAATAGATGGCATTGATGATGATAGGCTGAGGGTTAACTCATTCATTATGTGGTGGTCATTTTTTAAGTAACATTGAGCTAGCTTCACTCTAACCGTACCAAGTTTTCTTTTTTTCCACCTATTTTGTTGCTTCTGCTTATGGGAATCAGGATATTCAATATCATAATGCTTAACTCTGGGTAGGTTACTCTTACTTGTGTTTTATTCTAATATTGTATGATGAACCTCAAGTCTTTTATGTTTGTAAGTATGCTCCTAAAATGTAAGCCGCATATAAGAGAGCTGTATACTGTATTATGTTTGTGATCCACAATGAAATAGAAACATTCAAAGGTGGAGTTGGCATTAATTGAAGCTGCTATTGGTATCATACAGTATGTAAACTAACCAACAATGTTTGGAGTTATTCTTTTGCTAAGTATGTTTTACGAACTGTTTCTGCGAATACAGATAATTAAGGCTCATCCAGAAATGAAACTATATGTTGGATTTGATGTCCATCCTGTAGCCCGTGAGATGGCCCAAGCACAGATAAATGACTCTTGCGTAATGATTCTGGTGATTTAATATCAGACCTCAAAGTGCTTACTTATCTGAAGAACTTCAAACATATCAAGACAGTTCTTCATGACATTGACTTAGAAACTTTTAGCTTCTGGATTTCATGGAATCTTGATGGATTTGGGAATGTCATCCATGCAGGTTCTCACTTAACTTATTAATTCCTGTAAAGTTTCTATAGACTATAGTTGGTTTTGCGACTATTATGAGCTTGGCCCACCATGTACCCCTTTTTTAAGTTAATACCTGTAATTATTCCTATTCATTCACACCCATCTTTGGTGATATCCGTGGTCGTATTCTTTTCTGCTGGAGGGTAATATTCTGCAAGACACATTAAGGGCCCATTTAGATTGAAACTGACTAACGGGAATGTGTTTTATGATCATTTAAGTGGGATTGAATTTTTTTTTTTTTTAATAGAAGGAGAACATGTTTCTAACTAGTTCAAGTTGAGAATGTAGTATAGCCACCAGATCCGTCTGGTATGCCTAGCATGAGATGCTAAGAGTGAGTGGAATTGATATTAATTAGTGTAAAGAATGTCTTAGCATTGAGGCGTTAGCAGCAGTAGGTGGGATTGATATTGGTTAATGTAAAGACATTATATTGTTAGGGTGTAATGTAAAAGTAAGCGTGATGTTTTGGTAAGTTTTGTAGGGTAATTGTGGGTGAGACTTAATGAGACCTACTCCCAACATTCTCTTAAAATTTCCTTTTTATTTTGATCTTTAAGCAATTCAGTTTTTCACTTACCGCTGTGACCTTCAGGTAAACAATGCTGCCCGAGGATTTAGTGTACTCAATGATGGGCCTCTTGATATCTGAGGATGGATCCCCAGGTGACTCATTATGGCTGATTCACCTCTCTTAAACTTAAAGCTCCTGGCCTTATGCTGCTCAATCAAAGATGAATTTCTATAATCAGGGAATCTCTCTGAGAGGATCTTAAGCATCATTGTTTATGAGCCTTTATGTGACTTGCTGCTTTGTCTAAAGCAAACAGGGATAGACCAAAAAGAGTCCATATATCGGAATGAATGATAACTTAGTAGCACCCATCTACAAAATAAATCAAAGATTTCTATTTAGTAGGCCTATTCTGTCTTCAGAAGAAAACGTTCATAGCATGTTTCGTTGAGTTCAGTGTTTGCATAACATATGCTCCAAGAGCCGAATCTTTCTTCACAACTTGTGGATTTCCTTTCAAATGTCATGTTATATTACGCCTAATGTTTATTATTGCTGCGGCTTGGCTTCATTTTATTTCAGGCATTATGCAGTAAATTCCCCATCTTCCAAAATATGGTTGTTCATTAATTATGAGGTCAAAACCCTGTATTTGTAATTAACTCACACGAACTGTATCATGTTCACTTACATAAAGCACGTGTCCATATTCTTTTATCTAACAGGTCATTTTGTACTGGTTAAGGTTTATGATGTCTACTTTTGTTTAAATGGAGATGTTCATGTATTCTTCATTAACTGATTGAAGCAGGGTAAATGACAGGCAAGTCTGAGAGCTGAAGATATCTTAAATTCATGGCCTGAAGTGGAAGTTGGACGAATCTTACGTGAATATGGGGAAGAAAGTAATTGGTATATGCTACAAAACAAGATAGTTAAGGCTCGTTCAACCGGTGGGCTTCATTCTACACGTGAACTCGTTGAACTTATCAGGAACTCAACTTCCTGGACAAGAGGTAGCAATCCCTTTTCTTCTTTGATTCTTTATGGGATTTGGGAAGGAGTTGAAAAAAGCGGAAATAGACATGAATTTCAAATTTGATAGATAAACAAAAATGAAAAGCAAAAGATGGAGAGAAACCCTTAATTTTGTAATAGAAAAGGTCAAAAAATTGTATTTTATAATTCTCTAAAAATAAATAAACCTAAACCCGTCTTTAAATGAAAAAAAAGGTATTGTTGCACAACCTCTTAATCACCGTCAAACATATTGATGCTCTGTATATTGAATCTGCAAGTTGCAAGTCAGGATGCCAATATCTGAAGTGATATTCATCTTTAAATGGCACAGGAGGTAGGCAAGGTTGGATTAAGACTGCAACGCGAGTGTTTCAAGCACTGCGGATTGCTGTGAATGATGAACTCAACACGCTAAAAGATTCTATTCATGCTTGTTTCGATACCCTTGCTCCTGGTGGGAGGCTTGCCGTCATTTCATTTCATAGCTTAGAAGACAGGATTGTGAAACAAGCATTCTTGAACATTGTAAGCTCTGGTGTAGAAGACGTGGAAGAGAGATGCCTAAAAATTAATTCTTTAAAATCTGACAGTATTGATAATAGTGAAAAGGAAGCATGGGTTAAACAGATGATCCAAGGTGTTAATGCGACCATCCTCACGAAGAGGCCCATCACACCATCTGAATCGGAGGAGAGATTGAACCCGCAGTCGGAGTGCTAAACTGAGGGTGATCGAGAGGGTATAAAAGGAGATAGCTGGTAGCTGAAGTTAAAACTTTTACCTTTGCACATGGTAATGTGAGATTGGAAGCTATCAGATGATCCGGATTGGTCAGAGCACCTCGCGTTTAGTCCAATACGAGAAATTAACCGGGTTCTGGTATGCAAGGTAAGAAGACCGACGTAGAGCAGGATTTGTTTCGGCATATGAAAGGGAGCTTATGCACTAGTTTAATTATGAATTTATTCGGTTTAGATGCAATATTGGAGTACATTTTCATAGTCTCACAGAAAAATGCAGTGTCTAAGAGCGTGACAGTTGAGGCCTGAGGGGTGATATTGCCTTAGGTTCCGGAAATTTTTAGATATGTATTGTGATCCCTCCGTCCCGGTTCATAAGACCACATTCTTTAAGAAATGAAATACTACCTTACTTTAATTTAACAAATTTGAAAATATATGACAGATTTCATATTGTTCCTCTAATCAGTACATTTTTATTTCAATAAATTGTGTTTTAATACTCGCTTCACCGTGATGATATGTAATACTACAGTAATATCGAACTGGTTAGGAGAATTCAGTGTGAAATTTCTACCACATAGCGGAAGTATAAGTTTTTTTTTTTACCATGAAATTAAGTTCTAGACCATGATTAGTTTCTTCATTTTTTCAGCTGTACCATATTTTTGTGATAGTTATTAGTTTTTGCACTCCAAATACATACTCTTCCAAATTTGCCAATAATCTGATGACTTTGGGTTTAATTCAACAAAAGAAGCGAGTAGCAATTTGGAAATATTTTTTACAGCAATGGACAATGCATCAATTGCATGCTAATTTTCATAGTTAGAATAGTTTCAATTCACACCCGTTCTTAATAAGAATTTTCCAGAAAACTGGCAATCACAACTCACGCTGAATGGAAAATTCTTAAAGGGAAGCTTAAAGATCTGCAAATGCACCACATATTTGTGTTCTAGTTGGATACTTCAATTCTAGGTTAGGAACATGGGCAACCTAAGATATAATGTTCAACAGAGATTTATTACAAAAGGAATCAGTTCGATTTGATGCCAATTCGGGATCTACACCCAACAATTCACATCAGGTTCTCCAGAGGTAAAACTCCCAGATCCTGTGCAAGCAACGAACCACAACACACATAGTTCAAGATCATAACCCAAACTAAGGTACATCACATCTTGCAGCTACAGCATCCATCACCCCGCCAAATTGAAGAACATAAAATGTCATTGCAATAATAGAGTACTGATCAGACATGCGCACATTCTAGTTCATGAACTTTTACTTTTCACCCCAAAAAAAAAAAAAAAACCTACTTCTAGCATCACAAATACACGATGGCTCTTTTACAAAGAACATCACACCAACTCTGTGATCGCCAAAAAGAAGATATACATATTCTTCTACAATTATTAGATGAAAATATGATGCAATATGCTAATGATAAAATCAGATCATAATTAACACCTGATAGACACACAGGAATGACATGGAACAGACATCACATAAATAGACAGAGAAGGATCACAAGATCCTCAGCAAGAAAGATTTACAGAAAATTAACCAACTCCAAATACAAACACCACATTCACCAAATGGAATACCTATCACCCACCCAAAGATGTAGAGATAGACATTTCAAACCATCAACTTACCAAATAGATTAATACAAACCTGAATGAGGAATGTAAGTTTCAAAGTTCAGCGATGACAAAAAAAAAAAAAGGTATTTAAGTGAACACACAAGGTAACAATAGTCAACTAACCATCATCACTTCAAAGAGCAAAATACCAACTATGGTTATTATCGGCGCCTAGACCGCCTATCATCATCATTCCTATCACTGTCATCTCTTCGTCCTCTGTGATGAACTTCATCATATCTTGATCTTTTCTGAGGGTATTCTCTAACCTTGTCATCCTTTCTGCTTTCATGCTCTTCTAGCTGAGCTCTTCCGCGTTTAACATTCCGATCATCTCGGTCCTTTTCATGATTCCTATAGGATTCTTCTTCTCCATTGTTTTCATGATTTCTTCCACCTCGATAATCATCATGGTCCTTTCTGCTCTCATATTTTTCTAGCCGCTCTCTTCCAGTTTTTACAAGCTGATCATCTAGTTCTTTTTCACGCCTCCCATACGATTCTTCTCCACCTCTTCCATGCTTTCTTACAGGTGCATCGTCCCTTTCCCTCTGACTCCGCTTTTCATGACCTTGATCTTCACGCTTGCTCTCACGTCGGGAATCATTCTTGTCAAAAATAGCATCCCTACTGTCTTCATCATCAACATCGTCCCTTTCCCTTTGACTCCACTTTTCATGACCTCGATCTTCACGCTTGCTCTCACGTCGGGACTCATTCTTATTAAGAATAGCATCCTCGCTGTCTTCATCATCAACATCGTCCCTTTCCCTTTGACTCCACTTTCCATGACCTTGATCTTCACGCTTACTCTCACGTCGGGAATCAGTTTTGTCAAGAATAGCATCCCCACTGTCCTCATCATCAACATCGTCCCTTTCCCTTCGGCTCCTCTTTTCATGACCTCGATCTCCATGCTTACTCTCACGTCGGGAATCATGCTTGTCAAGAATAGCATCCCTACTGTCCTCATCAACATCGTCCCTTTCCCTTCGGCTCCGCTTTTCATGATCTCGATCTTCATGCTTACTCTCACGTCGGGAATCATGCTTGTCAAGAATAGCATACCTACTGTCCTCATCATCAACATCGTCCCTTTCCCTTCGGCTCCGCTTTTCATGACCTCGATCTTCATGCCTACTCTCACGTCGGGAATCATGCTTGTCAAGAATAGCATACCTACTGTCCTCATCATCAACATTGCGTCCACCAGATCTTATTGGTCTTCGATCTTTCCTATTACCCTCCTTATTCCGGTCTCCCTCCATTTCAGTTGTGGCTCGCACATGCCGAATCTCCTTTGCTGAATCACGGATCTCTTTTGTTGAATCATGCCTCTTTGACTTGTCCTCCAGTCGTTCATTCAAGCTCTTTGGTTGCTCCTTCCCCACTTGAATCCTACTGATCATGCCTTTGTCAGAGCTATCGTCATCAGAGTTGGAATTTCTCATCCTCAATTGCTTTCCAGAATTATTGGCTCTTGGTGAACCATCATGTCGTCTGCTTTTTGGCTTTTGAATGTCACGGGCACGGTTGTCGTCAGAACTATAATCATCATCAGAATCATGGCGCGTGCTTTTTGGAATCTTCCTCGCCTTTTGGTATCGCCTGTTCCGGCTATCAGAGTTGGACCTTACACTCCGACCCTTCTGATATTTTCTATCATCACCAGAATCGGTATCAGAGCCAGACTGAGAATCGGAAGAATCAGAATCACTTTTTCCTCTTTTCCCTCTATGTCTATCTGGTTGTTTCCTCAAAGGTGATTCATGTCTCCCCTTAACATCAACATCAGAACCACTCCTATCTGAATCTGAGGAGGTAGCACGGGCCTTTCTGCCTTCATGCCTCTTAACTTTATTTTTGCTTCTACTCTTCGGTGCAACATCTTCATCACTTTCATCAGAAGAGCCCCTCCCATGGATATATCTTGGTATTTCCTCAGCCAGATTTTCTTCAAGCTCTAATGCTTGGTCATGCTTGCGTTTCTCTTCTTCCTTCTCAGATTCAGACTTGATCCCAAGAGCAGCTCTCATCGTTTCCATCTTCCTTTCCTTCAAGGCAGCAACATGATGAGTCTGTGTCTCTGAAACCCTATAAACACAATGATACATACAGTCTTGATTCAGTCAAAATCCGAAAAGGGCCATTCTTTGAGGCCCCAAATACATTATAAGCAAGTAAGCAACTTAACCAATAGAATTAAGACATTAAGTATACACATATAGAACTATAATACAATACAGCACAACCCAAATGTTATACTAATTCCTCCCTAATTTGCAAGGGTATATATAACACATGAATAATTAGATATTTATTCATCTGAACTGGAATCGATATGCAATCAATAACACTGCTATAACGAGATCAGATATACAAAAAAAAAAAAAAAAAGGTAAAGGTACCTACCTTTCAGAGAAAAGAGTAGATCTGAATTCACCATCCTCAAGCTCCTTAGAAGCAGCATCGGTCGAGAGAAACCTAGCCTGATCCAATTTATCAGCAATCTCAGAATCGGTGTAACCCTGATCAATCAATTTCTCCTCCAAGACGAGAAGCTTGAGCTGGATCTGACGCTTGCGATCGTGCTCAAGTATATCCTTATTGGGCTTCCGACTGACACCTCCGGTACCTTGACCGGATTCGAAGCCCTTATTGAGTCTGTAAGCACTTTGTTCGTCTTCGGCCTCACGAAGAACCTGTTCGACTGTACATACCCGTTCGTGCGGAACCCTAGCGGTTTGCAGACCGATTCGTTGTACATTCTCCTTTCAGAACCCTAACCTAGACTTGTGATGATGATGATGATAGATAGATAGATTGATTGATTTTTCGATAGGCTTCGGCTTACTAGCTTATTTATTGGGCCTGTCACAAATTGACACGATATTTTTAAAATAAGAACCATGCGGTACTTCGTGAATTTGTAAATTCACCTATAAAAATTTAAAACGTTGTTGGACATCTTGTGACTGATTTGTAGAAACACTTCGCTCTAAGTTTAAATTACACGAAGCGGATAATTTTCAAACAAAACTATTTGTCTATAAATAGGAACACTTGGCACTTGAGAAGACACACCAAAGAATTGAGCATTGAGCTAGCTATTATCAATCTCTCCAATTTTAAGTTCCTAAAACTCTCCTTCAAGACTTAACCATTGTGAAGCTACTTGTGAGTAAATAGAACATGCTTTTAAATTACAACTATAAAAGTTTTCTTTATTCTAAAATGAACAAGTCTTACTTTTCCCGAAATAAAACGCCAATTCTTCGAAACACAAGAACTTTGGTTGAATTTCTTGATCACTGAAGTAACTAAAATATTGTTATTTAAGCGTCCATTGCCTTAACAAAACCACTACAAAACAAATACATCATCAAGCGTGCAAAGGAAGAAGGGAGGTAGTACTTGACTTGGGAAGTTCAGGAAAAACCCTTGGAAGGAGCCGAGTATTTGGGAAGTTAAGAAAAGTTTAAGGTTAATAAGTTGGGAACTTAGGTAAAAGGTATTTAGCTAAGTATAAGATTTCTTAACGAAACTCAACTTTTTGTCGTAGTGAATTAAAGTCCTGAGAAAATGGTGAAGTGGATTAGTTGAAGAATTACACCACCTTCAGATACCACTATAAACTTGTGTAGTACTTATTTAGTAAGCTATTTATTCATTCTGCTTATCATCACTTTATGAAGTTATACAACACTTGGCAAAAGTCTTCCACACACGAATATAAGTATCGATACCCTTGTGATTCTTGAGAAAATTGTTGAACATAGAACATTTTTAGAGTTTATTCACCACTAAGGTTATCACAAACGAGAGTCATCAAATATATTGGAAAGTTCTTCTTGATTGTGTAACGCCGTAAAGACTTCTAGAAATGAAAAAAGCGATGGAAAGGCGTGATTTTATCCGTAAATCTGATAGCGACGGATCACTTTGGGTAGCGGATAAATTTTATCCAAATCTAAGCAATTGACTTTTATTTTAATTTTAAAAAATTCAAAAATCATTTAAAATTTTATTAAAATAAAAAATAGCGACGGATAAATTATCCAGTCGCTACATTAAAAAATAATAATTTGTCCGACGGATAAACTATCCGTCGTACTACTAATACAGATAGCTAAGCGGATAGCGATCCGCTACACAAGAATAAATTACGGAAGCGATTGTAAATCTCCATTTTCGATTACTCCCGGTTCCTCCATTCTTCAGCTCTTGGTATTCCGTCGATAATCCGTTGCATTGACGATCTTGGTATCAATTGCTCGTGGAACAAGGAGCTTGGGTGGTCGATCAATTTCATACTTCTTGGTTATTTTTACCACAATTTGAGGTATTAGGCTAAACCACAACTATTCTAAATTTGTAATTTTTTGATAATTTGGATCAATTGTATGTTTGTAAACAATTATGGTAGCTAGTATATGTTATATGAAGTAGTGGGTTAAGCTTGGGTTGTCGATTGATTGATTTTGTTGTGAAATTGATTTATTGTTTGATGATTGATTAGCATGAAAAATCATGTTTGAAGTTTAATTGATTGACTTGATTTTCATGTTTGATGTTTTTTGTATATGTATTACGATTAGTGTTTTGAAACCCTAATTTTTTGACAAATTTGGAAATTTTGTTAATTTAATTTAGTTTAATGTTAAGTATATATATCAAATTAGTATTACTAGTTAATTAGTATAATGTTAAGATTTAGTAAATTAACTTTGAGATTGCTATCACTTAGATTGTTAATTAGTATAATGTAAAGTAGTTTTGATTTGATAAGTCGATATATGTACTGAATAGCGAGGATTTAGTTAAGTGTTTTGAGACCATTTGTTGATTATATTAACGTGTAATTTATAATTTATAACTTTCGTAGTAGTAAGTGGTTGAAATGGTTAAAATACATGGGAAATTTTGTAACATATCGAACACTTAATAATTAATCATGAAATTATAAGGAACATATAATAATTAACAATTAATCTCTACAATCTAAGAATTGGAATCGATCTAATAAATTAAATACGATCTAATCAATTGAACGATCAAAGATACGAAGTATCTAATATATTCCGACCGTTCATGGATGTACGATCGTACGGCGGTAAATGACAGAGTTTGTAGGAGTTTTGTAAAAGGGGTTAAAGGTTTCATCACGTTTGCCATGGGACGTCGGCTTGTGCAAGGGGTTGATAAAGTGTCCTTGCATTGGAAACCTGCAGAACTAGCAATTTATGACTCCTGGATTGAGAAAGACTTGAGACGTAATGGATTCATGCCCGAGTATCATGTATGGATTCATCATGGTGAGGAAGCTTAGTCCATGGCATACCTCGATGGAGGAGAGGCGGATTTAGGGCCGCTTATCGAGTACGTTTTGGTTGTCGGAACATGTGCATGGTGTATTGGGAGGAGGATGTAGATCATGTTGGAATGCAAGTTACGTAGTAGGGGCGTCACAAGTGGTGAGGAGCTGCAAGAGATTGATGAGTTTTATCCGTTTTGTCTTTGCCTTGTATAACTAGTAATCATTAGTTGATATATGAAACCAAATATTATGGTAAAATTGAAGCTAATGTAACTATACTATTATGTAATGGCGTAACAATTGATTGAAGCTAATATAACTTATATCATGTTTATGCAGATGCATGACAGAGACCACCTATCGCTTCTACACGCACCATCCGCATGATGGTGGGTCGAGAGGTCGAGGGTGAGGGCTCAGAAGTCAGTGGCTAAGGTCTCAGTTTCTGAGACCCCACGATCATAGCGGGGCTCTACAGTCGGACGGATCTGAGGAGGACGATTGTCCCTACCTCGAGTGGGATGCAGAATCCCAGCGTTACGTGGACGGGTTACTGTGATTTTCCTCTTGGTCACGCCTTGATAAGTATTATACATTCTTCTTAAATATGCAGAACATAACTTATGATAGTTGACAAGTATAAATTGTTGTACTAAAGTAATAAATATTTATTTCTTGTATCTTATACATTGACAACGATTTATGGCCTGGAGGTCCACAACAAACTAGCTAGTGACATCTTTGAGCGAGAGAGAAGGTGGGTGGTGAGTGTTGGTCTCACATCTCGGACCGCATGAGGCGAGTACTTTGATGAGTCTTGAGTAAGTTAAAATATGACATTCCTTTATTTGTTATTATAATGGTTTTAATATAAGTGGTATGTTAACAACTGTATGTGAGTGGTATATTAGCCACTTTATTTGGGTGATATGTTAGTCACCATTGTGTTAGTAAAATTTAGGACAATGTGAGTGGTATGTTAGCCACTATATGTGAGTGGTATGTTAGCCACTTTGTTTGGGTGATATGTTAGTCACCATATACATGTTGTTGTATCTTATTAAATTGATGTAACATGGTGGCGTTATATATATTGACTTTGGATGTTGTATGAAATTGGAATGTCGAAATATATATTATGTGTTGTATCTTATTAAATTGATGTAACATGGTGGCGTTATATATATTGACTTTGGATGTTGTATGAAATTGGGAATGAAGGAGTACTTCATTCTCGCAGGTGATCCTCGGATCTAGCGTATTTACTGGTATGGGATCTAAACTGTACAGGGATATGGTCTACTTGGAAAGCCATTCGGGATCGGAATGGTCCAATGCCTCCACAGGTTGATGCAGAGGAGTGGGCCCTTTTGGATGCCTACTGGTCTCGAACTGATGTTGAGAATAATGCCTACATCAACAAGCGAACCAGGCGTCTCGATCGTCGTGAGAAGGGCGTTCACCACCTTGGGAGGCGATCTACTCTCACTTATTATTACGATCGGTAAGTATATATATGTTTTTTCAATATAGCATTACGTGTAATATTGTCTCCTTTCTATTACTTGTGAGATGATAAATTGTTGACTATATATGTTGTTAGGATGTTACGGAGGTGAAATCCAAGTATGACATCTGAAGGCCAAGCATAAGGGTATGGGTGACTCGGACCGAGTCTATTATGGTATGTTTATGTTGCTTAAAGTTCATATTTGTACACTATTACAAGTTATTTTTGAAAACGATGGCGATCATGATATATGCTATTTACGATTTGGTGAGGTTGATGCTCGGTAGCGAGGCGAGGAAGAGCGGGTGATGTCTTGTCGGTGAACAAGTTGACAACATCTTCTTAGAGTCAACAAACCGGACAACAAAGGACAAATATATGGACTGGAGCCTCGGTTTGAGCTTAGCTTCTTGAATTGCTCCTCATCATCCCGGTGATTTAGAGGTCCTTCACACGAGCTCGTCTCGGATATGGTGATCGCAGGTCAGAACATGTTGCACGAGGATGGGCGGCGATAGAGAACAAAGGAGGAGATGGGCGTATGACGAGAGAAACGAAGGAGGAGAACGAGCGCCTTGATTCTGATGGAGTCTTTCATATCCCAGTTAATGACCCACCCCACGTGCAGTAGCTAGTTATGTATATGTATATTTACGTTCGGATATATTATATTTAGACATTGAGATAATCTAGACTTATGGATATTACATTTTGATTTATCATTTATTGAAACATTTTCCGTATAATTGATTGATTATCGAGCATTATATTGATTAAATAGGTGAAATCTGAAAAACAAGATTAATATTAAAAACAAAATTTAAAAAAAAAAAAATTTTGTGGAATTTGAGATTAGTCACTAATTCCAATACATTGGGCGGATAGAATCTATCCGTCGCATGCATCCGCCGCCAATAATCGATTTTTTTAAAGAAGGTCAAACAAGATAATCCGCGAATTGGGCGGATTATCTATCATCATCCGCCGCCGGCTCTAGTGGGACGACGATATTATCCGTCGCCCGGTAGGCGACGATCGCCATTTGCTTAGCCTCCGTCGCTAAATGAATTTTTAGAAATCTGAGGATCCTTTAAATAATCTTTTTCCAAGCTCATCATTTGAGGCTAGCTCCTCATTGCTATACATGTCCGCATGAGGGTTAGTAAGTTATATACCTAACTTACACTTGGATGGTGTTGTCGTGGTGATTCATTGTGCACCACTTGGGTTGACCTCTAATGAGACCCTCTTGTTGGTGATGACCGTGACTTGATTAGGCCTTGGTGGAGCATTCGCCATTTGAGAGACTGGAGTTATGGGAATCACCCCTTCCGCCTCCTCAAAAGTTAAGTGGCGAGCTTCAATTGTGTGGTGGTTTCTCCACCACGAGTTCCCTAAGTTTGTCAAGGAGGAAGTAGCCTCGGTGTTGGAGCTTCTGGTGAGAGTTTGTCTGATGAAAAAGGATTCCACCTTTTCATTGAAGTTCTATTGGCGAACGATTCGGTTCTCATTCTCATGGAGCTAGATCTTGTTTGTGTTCTCTTGCGCAGGGCTGTTAGAGCTCTAATTTAAGCGGTGGCATTTATCTCCTCTATCTCTTCGAGGAATGGTTCTTCATGGTGTGCCATGGTCATTGCTATTGATTGCCTCCTTTTTGATAGCTAGGGCCCCCAATTGGGCCGTAGTGTAGAAGCTTCGAAATATACAATCGAAATTAGGTAATAAATTGGCGGCATCAGCAACCTACAAGACAACAATAGCAAACCTAGAGGCGTGAGGTTCCAAAGGTAGCCGGCCAAGGAAACTTCAATCAAGTTAGTAAGTCGGAAGAAGACAAATGAATTGAAGGGGTAGAGAAGGATTATGAGTGGGCTTATCATGTTGGTTGGATCTATTAAGTGGTGTGGATGGGCACCGAGAAGCTAGTTAACCACTACAAAAATTTGGGTTAATCCGTCTAAACCCCCCATTCGTCCACTAATCCGTTAGGGGCGGATGAAAAGAGACGCACGTCCTTAAAACGGGTGTCTCTAACCAAATAGGGACGGATATTTTATCCGTCCCTAAATAGAGACGAATATTTGACGGATAGACGGATATTATCCGTCCCTAATGCTCGTTGGCCATTAGGGACGGATATAATCCGTCTCTAAACTGCATTTTTTTATTTTTTCCTATTTTTCACATTTCACCTGTTTTACACTCAATATAGTTGTAGATAATATACTCGACAGTGATAAAATTGCATTAATTAAAATAGAGATTCGATAAAATATCCGAACAGAAGACTAAATATCCGAACAAGATGAGATAGTGTGAAAGTATGTAGCTAGAACAACATAAGTACATGAGCATCTAAGAACCGGGAGGAGGCGGTGGTTGTTGGTTACTTTTAGACCAACATCTGTGCCATCTCATCCATCCAGAGTGATACGATCTTGATTCTCTAGCAGTTGATCGATCGTTTGCTTGAGAGGATTAATTAGCTCATTCACCTGCTCTTGTGTGTAGAAATTTCCACGTGATGAGGATGCCTGAGACACGGGCTACCCGTCGATGCGAGCCCAAATGCCGATCCCATACACTCGACCTTGGCGTCCATCAGTTAACTTGGAAGAATATCCGGTCTTTCTTTTGAATTGTGAGCTCATACCACGATCATCCTCTCCTCCATGATCCGCTCCACCTCAACTGAAGTGTGAGTGCATACGAAATGAGATATAGTTTTAGGAAGATACGCTCGATATATAATATACACAAATGCAAATGTGAACTTTAACAAAGAAACGTACCCCAATTAGCTCGGCCCTAGGATCAATCCAGATGCCATTCTTCATTTTTGCCTTCTTGAAGTGGTGAAGAAGCGATGAGGCTCCCGACATGGTGAAGAACATGCAAACAAGTAGTAAGTTATTAGAAATGAAAACAAAAAACATATGTACAAATCATATTCCAAGTCATAAATATATATACTAGCAGAAATGGCGATCCGTAACAACGCGACCATAATGATGCTGGCCAGTACCATCTGCACCTCGGTCAACCGGTTTCGCCCATTCTTTGCCGTGTCACGACAAAGGGATCCCTCGATATTCTGCCAGTGCCCACTCATCATCCCCCGTATGAACCGGCTTTATGGTGCTTTTTCATGTTGCTAACCATCCTCTTATAGCTCTGATCTGATCAATGATCAAAATAGGCCACATTGGGGAATGGGGGCATAGAATGAAGTAGTACTTCTACAACATTTCCATAAGAAGTAGAAATCCTAATAGGTTAATGAAAGTAGGAATTTAAAGATAAACACAAGTACAAAGGCTAACATACCAATAAATAAGCACAACAAGTTCAAGAATGGTAACATATCACCCAAGTCTGTTGCTAACATACCACTCAATCAAAGACAACAAGTCAAAGAACGATGACTAATATATCACCCAAGCACGTACAATATACCACTCAAATTGTCCTAAAATTTACTAACCTGATGGTGACTAACATATCACCCAAGTACAATGGCTAACATACCACGAAATTAGCACAACAAGTTCAAGAATGGTGACTAACATATCACCCAAGTACAATGGCTAACATACCACGAAATCAAAGACAACAAGTTGAAGAATGGTGACTAACATATCACCCAAGCATGGCTAACATACCACAGGATAAAGCATTGTAACATTGAGCTTACCGCATCTCATCAAAGTAATGGTGCTTCATCCGGTCCGAGCGTAGACCACTTCGCCTCCTTCACGGCTTCTCCTCCCGAGCCTTATAATCTTACCAAGATTTTCGCCACTGTGGCAAAGCTTTATTATAAATGAGACAGATGAAACAAACATTCTAGTAAATTCTTGTAACATTTACTAATTATCTAAAGTTAAGTTCTACAAATGCATAATACTTACTTCTTCCCATTCGAACAACACCCCTTCCCATTCCAGTAGCAGATGTCGAACGTTGTAGGGACACCCATCGAGGATAAGTCACCAAACATGGGTGGCGCCCCACGCTTCGAGACGTGGGAGTCTCAGAACTGTGACTATTCAAGCCCCAATGTCATAGCAGAAAAGTACCCACATCAACGCCGTGCAGGGACCACCACTAGTAGCACTAGAACGGAGGATTCGGTATGTGGACCTCATCTGCCACGCAAAAGCATACAACAAGTGTTAGTAAGAAAGGCGACGGAATGGCGAAGTAAAACATATACTGATAGACACGTAATAAAGCATATATAACAAGTTTTAGTAAGAAAGATGAGATGAATGCATGTAAAACATATCACTGTTAATACGTCAAGAAGACTAAAAAGTTGAGTTAATCAAGAACTACCGATACACATACCCTCGCCTCCTCGCCTGGTTAAGTCCATATATTGGTATTAGTGCATTCGATGTACTCATCGAGCATGTCTGACATTTCTCATTGCTTTCATCCACAACCTCTTCTTGTGCGAGTTGGTAATTGAGTCGATCCTTGAACGTACTCTACTCGGAGCGGGTGTAATATGTATCGTAGCCATTACGTATTTAGTTTCATTACAATTACAATTACATTTTTAATTAGGATCGTTAAGAATTGGTAATGAATTACATGCATTTCGATTACAATTCAATTTTTAGTAGTTAAACTTCCATATATCTATTAACATTACAAATTGTAGATGAAAATATAAGTAATTGTTTTTATGTTAATACTCCAAAACTATATTAAAATCATCAAAATCACCAAATTGTCTCCAAACACACAATTAAATCTTCATAATCCTAGTAATATGAAAATAGCTAAGTAAATACCACATACTTACAATCATACTAACATCATACTAGCAATCCAACTTCACAATAAATATATCAATTGCACATCTCAAAGCTAACTTGATATGTAATATAAGCTAAATTATCTACTACATACTTCATATAAACATCTGATTGATCAAACTACTTGAAATTAACAAAATTTCCAAATTTTAAAAAGTAAGGGTTTTAGCCAAAATACCTTCAATTCTGAAGAAAATAGCGGATGAAAGTTAAAATAATGCACAACCCGAGCTCCTTGTCCCACAAGCTTCAAAATGAGTATAAGATTGGCCGGAATCGTCGAGATTTGGCCGGAAATGGCAAGTGGCGAATTTGAGAAGAGAGGAGGAAGAAAGAAAAGCAGTGAGCAAATGGGAAGAATGCCGCTTTTCTTTTAGATGTAATCTTGATTCTAGGGCCGGATAGCTTTCCGTCCCTAACTCTGTCCTTATTTAGGGACAGATAGCTATCCGTCCCTGACCCCCCTTTTTTCTTTTTTTTTTTCTTTTTTTTCTTGGTCAACTGTTTTAGGGACGGATAGGCCTATCCATCCCTAGATCCGTCGATTCGTCCCTAAATTCGGTTATTCTTGTAGTGAACCTTGTTCGAGTGTGCTAACTGGTAGTCGTCGGAAGGCGATTGATGATGATCAATGGAGATGGATGAGGGAGGAGGTGATTCCACGGTGAGATCCAAAAGCTTTAGAGAGTAGACGGCGTTTGGGAGAGATAGCTATGATTTTCTCAATCAGAATGTGTGATGATCCTTCCGACGTTCATCTTCTCTTCTTTTTATTCATCCGAGTCCTCGTTCATGTCCGTTGGACTAACCGATCTCCAAGATCTTCGGCGAGTCATTGGTTTCTAGTTCCTTTGAATGGTCATGATCCAAGGTGGTGAGACGGGTCTTGGTCCCAACATGACTCTAGAGGGGAGATGGACTCCTTGGTTGATCAAGTCCGACTAGAAGAGATGGACCTTGGGTTGAGCAAGATTTTAGATGAGAGAAGGACTCCTTGGTCTCTCCAGGTTTGTGTATGAGAGATGGTTCATAGAGAAGAGCTAGACCATGCACGGAGGTCTGGACCAAGGAGTTGGTTGAATCTATGAGGAAGGTCAGGTGCCTTGACTTCTCGAGACCAAGGGCAGAGCTAGAGCTCATGGGTGGTCAATAAGTAGACCGCCTCGTGGCTAGTCTTCCTCCCTCGAGTATCATTGTCAAATTGACTTTTGGGGAAATGTATTCGACCTACACCTTAATTAGCAAAGTCGTCGAATTATTGAAATGCACTCGATTGTTCTCAAGGATTGGGCTTGATCGCCCTCTAATGGGCCATAAACAAGGCATAATCAAATAGTATTTGGATTGGACCAAGATATGGAAATTCGTCAATACAGCTTTATGCATTTTCTACAAAAAAAGTCAACAGTGATACTAGTGGAGTAATAATTTACATAACGAATCTACCATAAAACCTCAATCATAGTTCCATGGTGTAATCGATCAATATCTTCCCTAAAATTCTCCATAACTACGATCAGCAAACACAGACAGAAACCAGAATCAAGGAAAATACACTACAAAAAAAACAGGTCGATGAAATCCTCCCGATTCGTCGCTAAATCAGCAGCGGATAGGGCGCTAAATCTCTAAAGCAAGGCTAAAGCTTTTAGAGACGGATAAACAATCCGTCTCTAATTCGCGTCGGATTAGCGACGGTTAATTCCGTTGACTAAGCTGTGCACTTAGAATTTAGTGACGGATAACTATCCGTCGCTAAAAAGTATTTTTTTTTTAAATATGCAATTTTATATCGATTTTTTTTTAAATCAAAAATTTTATCTGAATATTGATACGGATAAGCCGATAATTTTGTTCAATACGGATAAAGATAATTTTATATGAATATTCAATACGATAAGCACAATTATATACTGAATATACAATACGGATAAGCGACAATACAATAATAAAAATTCATACAATATTCAATATTCATTATTCAATAATACGATATCTGACATTTAATAATTAATACAAAGAAGAAATTACAAAATTAATAAGAAAAAATTAAAAAAAACTAGATCTTGATCTTGTTGCATCTTGGACGTCGGATGGGGTCGGAGGAAGGAGTGGACGGTGGTGGTGGTGGACGGCGGCTGGTGGAGGAGTGGTGGTGGTTGTGGAGTGGTGGTGGAGATGGGAGGCGGTGGTGGAGAGAGGGAGGCAGTGGTGGTTGAGGTGGAAGGCGGGTGGTGGTGGAGGAAGAGGGAGTAAGATGATGGTGGAAGAGGGAGGAAGATGATGAGGCAGATCTGGATCTGGTGGTGGGTATATTAGGGTTTTAGCGACGTATAGATAGTGATGGATAGATTTATCCGTCGCTAAATTTTCTTTCTTTTTTTTTTTAATTTTTTGGTCAACTCAATTAGAGATGGATAAATTTATCAAATGCTAATTAGCGACGATAATTAATCCGTCATTTGAGAGCGGACTCAATTTCTAATCCGTCATTAAAAGTAGCGATTAGTCGCTATTTAAATACCGGATCTAAATTCCGTCTCTAAAACCTGAAATTCTTGTAGTGATAACGTAATCGTACCTTGACCGAGAACCATACTGCTAACAAGCTGCAAAACCAATCTTTCTTCCGATCATCTCATCCAACCGATCGACCATCGACGTACCTATGTCAGTCACTTCCAATGTGTTCTTCTTCTTCTTCACCGGAACCAAAACACATTCGAATCACCGTCTGCAGCCGATGGAATCAACCTAGAATCGAGGAACTTCTCCACCAACCGCCACCATCAAGCTCGGATCTACAATGGCGGTTATGTATCACATCTCTCAGTTGAGTAAGAAACTAGTGTTTTGAAGAATTTTAGAGAGAAAATGATGATGATGAAACAAGGGGGAGAGAAACAAAATGGAAAAATGAACAAATTAGGTGTCATACTCAACTCGTATTCGAGAATAAAAAACATCCTTTGCTGCAACCGGAATCCGCAAACTAACATGTAAATTGAGTCCATTTTAAAATATAGAACTTACTCTCCTATTTTGTATGACTCTTTTAAGTCTTTGTACTAGTTAATTGTTGGTGCGTTTAGAAATTGAGATTGAATTACATATTTAAACTTAAAAGCTTATCATAAAACCAATTTTACACTTAGTAAGCAATAAAACAGATTTAATTGGAGCTAATCGCTATGATACCAGAGGGAAATTAAATTTATCTTTCTGCTCCGGAAAACTTCATACATTGTCGTTTTTAAATTGCTACGTATTTTCATACGTTATAAAATGAAATCTACCATCCAACAAATAATAAAGCTATCTCAACTTTCTGTCAAATTACGCGTTTGCTACTAAAGTAATCTTTTTCCCACTTTTCCATATTATATCATTCTTTAACTTTTTACATAAAACGCGCTGTTAAAATCAATGTATGCGATTCTGGGATGGAGGTACAAGTTGAATGTAATGCTAAAAGTATTTTGGCCTCTAAAATTTGTTTGTTTGTGCAATCTGCCCCTAAATTTTAAATGGGTTCGAGTTACTAAGTTGTGAGATCATAGTCGGAGCATGTATCACACTCCCAATCAAAAAACATTAATAAAGGGTAAATGCAACACATTTAAAAGTTCATCGCAACTCATAACCTACCAAAGATCAAGAGCAAATTGCACAAACATACAACGAGAGGGCAAAACGCTTTTTTTATGCGTATAAAAACAGTCTTTCACAATACTTAATAAAACTGGTCCAATCACAGGATTGAGAGTAATTTATTGGACTCTAATACTAGTAATATATTTTTTCAAAATAATATAATGCATCTTAAGCAGCAGAGAACTAACATAACAAACATCACAACCTAGAATGAGAAAGGTGCCATTGTTATTGCAGAAATATATATCAAGCAGCAGATGGTGAACATAGAAGTTGACAACCAAAAGACTTGCTTCTAACTGCTGATCAACTTATCCATATCCAGTGCAACTAAAGGTTCATGAAAAACAATATCATCCTAGATTTCTGCAAATAATTGAAACCCCAGATGCAAGCCCCCAACATCCAGTTATGGCGAAGGGATGGATCATCAAATGGTATTAACAAAAAAATTGATTCTGTCGATGGCAGGCAATTAGTATCGTCAGAAAGAATAATAGATGGCATGCGGCGTGAATGCTCCGTCAATCCCATAATTTAGTCATCTTTGAGGTCTTCTGCTTCATCTCAAAATTTTCCTTGCAACAAAACATTCCCAGCAAAAACCACCACCTTCGCCTCCATCAAGGGTTAGCACTGCACATATCAGTAATAGCTTGTCCTCCCAAGCAAAGCATACACAACATTTAGAGTTCCAGACTGCAATTGGAAATTACATTTGTTGTCAAAGACTGGGTCTGTCCATTATCTCTTATGTCCAGATTGTGAACACAAAAATCTCCATTTTCAACACTCGGACAAATATACGAATCCACCAAAGCTTTTCCATTGGCATGCATGCTATAAGGCTTCTCTGCATCTTTCAGGGAACCACCATTTTCACCAAGTAAACATGGTGTTTCTACTTCATCTATTTTCAAGTGGCAATCTGGAGCCAGGTCCCTGAAATTTGCAGGTACTTCATCTCTTGACTCGACAAATTTCTTTCGTGGATTTTCACAGGTAAACTTGGGTTCAACTTTTCTGCTAAACTTTCCAGGTCTAGTCTCTTGGCTGTAGACTTCATGCTTCTACTCACATAAGAGGAATTCAGAGTGTTTGCTTCATCTCGAATCTGACCAGCAGTAATTACTGGGGATGAGACATTATTACACATATTTTCATCTTCCTTAATGGCACGATTTCCATCAGCATGACGTTTTTTTACAAGAAAACCTCGAGAGAAAATTGGCTTTAACTTTGCTGCTGAACTTTCCGGATCTGGTCTCTTAGCTGTAGGCTTCGAGTCTTTAGTCCCACACGAGAAATTGACAGTATTCATTTCATCTCCAATATGAACATCAGCAAAAACCGAGGATGAGACATTATTACACACATGTCCATCTTCCTCAATGGTACAATTCTCATCAGCATGAGATTCTTCATGTATTCTTCCAGGAGGTTCATCAGGGTCACTTTCATTCCCCTGGCTTGCAACCTTAGAAGCAGAAAGAGAGTCGTTTCCGATATTTTCGAAAATTGGCTGCATTGCTGTTTTACAAATTAAGGAGGTTTTAGTGTGGACAGGTCTATTGGCATAACTTTCTGAAATTTCTTCTGGTGCAGTTGACAACTCTTCACCTTCTTGAAGTTCAATATCATGAAAACAGCTCTTTCGATTCCATTCGTCTGATCTTTCAAGTTGCTATTCTGTGCCATTTCAGTGAAATCTGCAGGTGCTACATTTGCAGCACTTCCAGGGTCCGATTTATCAACTGTATCCTGCATATCAACAGAGGATTGTGACCTGTTTCTGATCTTGGACTTTGTAGAATCAGTAATAACCGAGCTCAAACCATCACATGTGCCTATGACCTTCTCAAAGGTCTCGTTATTAGTGTACGAGATTCATCCAGTTTTGTATACAACCCTCCACTAGTACTTCGTTCACTGCTCGATTTACATCCTCAACAGCATAAAAGGATAACTCAATATCTTTTATATCTTTTTGCTCAGTACTTTCATCAATCAAATACGTATTAACAGGAGAAACAATTTTTGGTGCAGTGGACAGCTCCACTTTACGTGAATTTCAACTTCCTTGATGGCGGATTCGATTCAGAAGTACTGCATTTTTCATCTTATGCATCAAGGATGGATGATAACTCTTCTTCACTGTTGATTCGTAATTCTGAAGCAGATGATGGCTACATAAAATCCACAGAACTTTCAAGGTGGCCTGATGCAGAGGAGCATTCAGCTGGATGGTCCCCGGAAGAATTTATTTCTTCCATTCTCAACTTTCACTGTCATCTTTCCTCAATGATTCATCAGGAAGTAAGCAAGATGGGCGAACAGAAATCCTGTCAAAGCACCACACAGCATTATCATCATGAATCAATTACTACTGTTAAGTAATTGTTAATTAACATGATCACGAAGAATAAATGAGCACCATCAGTGCATACTTCATATTAACATGCCCTGAAACAAAAGGTAAAGTTATAAAACTAATTTCACAATTTCAAAGGTAAACTGCAATAACTACCTCTTTCTGACAGCAAAAATTCAAACTTGTTTAATTTTTTTTTTTTTTTTTTTTGGGTTCCCTCTTCCTATACTTTTTTTTCTTTTTGCAACTGTTATTGGTTTGGGTTTGGTTGAAGTTGGTCATCTGATATGTATTAGCCCTTTGATTATCAATTGATCATTTAACTTGCACCTTCTTCATACACTACTTAGGTCTTTAAGTAATAGATTTGGTTTGGACTTGATCCAAGTCCACATATGTTAGATGTGGGTCAATCTAAGACTATGAAATTTACAGGCCTAACACTACTATATTTCACAGCAAAGCTGAAACCCCAACTCCGGGTGATTTCCATCATCCAAGAAATTCTACCACCAAATAATTCAGCAGCCAATCCACTCTGATCAGCCAAGTGATAACTGTCTCTTAGCAACCCTGTTCCAGAGCTGGACTTTCACACAGCTCTGTTTCGGTCGCAGCACGACTCTTTTTATGCTCAGATCTCTAACCGGTGACACTAATCAGCAATGTTTGAATTCATGTAATCTTGGGTTTCTGCTTGGTGTAAATTGCTGAACAATTCGTAGAAATAAGGTACTTCTCAGGTTTCATACACTACGGACCGATTGGAAGCCTGGAACCTTCTTCGTGCAGATTCAAAAGTCAAGACATTAAAGTTCACATGTACAAGAATTATGGTTTTAAGAAAATTTTGGAGCTGTCATTTGATTGGTGAATTCTTCAGAGCTGTTCATTATTTCATGCAGCAATGTTAGAGTGCGATTGATGAGATAAAATTAATCAGGAGCAATCTTTGGCATATTCCTAACTTATTATTACTATTACTAATTTAGGATAATTTCCTGTTTAGTTGAGATTATGGAGAGAACCTATGAATCAATCATATTTAGGTGATCTTCAATTAATTGTATCTCCTTTACATAAAAGATATACAAAGCCAAGACCATCATTGTTCAATCATTATTGACACCACCAAGCATTTGCTTTGCTCGTTTGGATTATTGGAACCATCCCCCAAAAAAAACCGGATATTAATGTTTGAACAAGATCAACCTTGGAACCTTAATGCAAACTTTGTACTCGTGGAAGAAATTACCGGTTATACATGAGCATGTAAGCTCCCTGAGAAAGCACCTCATCCAATTCAACACTCTCAACCTGAGAAAAGAGTAAATCAGTTAAGATAACATGTGTCTGGACGTAATGCAAATATAGAGATGGTTATATCAATATATCACGCCTCCCCATGTAAATAATCTCAACTGGTAAAAGTACCATTTACTGGGTATAGTTCAGATTCTAAAGAAAATAACTTCCAACAAACAAACAATAAAATTTAAGAAACCCAAACAAAAGCATTTGACAAACATAGCTTTGATGTACTAAAGCCCGTCCAGCCAAATGCTTCCACTTTCCTTTCATGCAGTCCAAATAAAACTTCCCATTTCCAATTTTTGCATGTGGACCCTATATCTCACTTAACTAATACCCTCATAACACACATATTTACATCTTTACCAACCCAACTATCCTCTTTTTATTCATTCTTTATTCTTTCTCCATTTAGATAATACCCACTATCAATTCTTAATTCCATCTTCATTTAAATTATACCCAAACCTTATTTTGTTGACCAAAACACAAATGGAAAGCTGCTTCTTGGACAGAGGGAGTAGAATATTCTTAACATGCATGGCCATGTCTCGCATAGTAGCATTTTGCTATGAAACTAGCTATTTGTCTCTAGGTCACCTATAAAAAAGTAAGCTTCCCCGCACTCCAATCCTTGAATTAGAGCAAAATCCTCAAGTTAGATATGCTACTTCACAGGCTAATATTTTTCCTCATCTTGTCATGTAAAAAGTAAATAATTCTCCAAACCTTGGTCAGTGCTATACTACATTACTACTATGTTCTTCTAAAGGGTGGTAAAAATGATAAATTTGATGACGACTATAGAATATGGTGGAAACTGTTTTTAGGAAAAAATAAAAAATAAAAAGAAGGGTTCAGTGTGATGAAGTTTAAAAGTAGTGTATGTCACATAATTTTGACATTTTCATAATAAATAAATAAAATAAGCCACTGTATTATAAAGGTTGTGTTTGCAAATGTTTAAGGTCTACTTTTCTTAACACCAAGAATAACTGTGTTTAAGCATAAACATTGGGTTTTTTATAACATCAAATAAAACTTAAAAGAAACTTAAAGTAGTAGAAGCCTAATGTTTATTGGTGTTTGGTAAAATAACCACTTGTATTAAAAAAATCATATGCCCTTCAAATGAAATTAGAAAAATACTATAAAGCATTAGAGTAGATGGGCCCTTTAAAATCATTTGCAAAAAGAATCTAAAGTTTTATATACAGTGTGCTTATTACCAATTAACATTTATTTATCTTTACCAATTGCTGAATTGCACCCTGGCTCGTAATTTTTCCTAGATTGGCAACTATTGCTTTTGAATTTTGATTTAAGTGGTATATATTGGGTTCATCAAGGTCGATTCTTGCAATTCAAATTAAGACTAAATGCAAGAGGAAACTAATAAGATGAGTCATGCATACATATATCAAATAAATCAATGACCAACAGGCATATGATTGACCAAAGATGAGTGTAGACACTTTACCTTACAATCATCAATCCTGTACCAGCTTCCATAAGTCCTTCACAAAGCAGATGTAGTGGCCAAAATATGATGCATTCAGCATGTCCACATGGACAATAACAGCATACAACTTGTAAACATCATTTCCATCTCCTGAATCACTCATGTATGCATTAAGGTCCAGTGTCTCCGGGAAGCTGACCTTCTTATTTAGTTTCCCAAATCTTCCACTCTGTAAAAAGAGAGAGAGCAATATCATCATGAATGCAAGGAAACAATGAATAGCCTTTGGTGGATTACTTTTCCTGACACATGAATGTTTAAAATAGGAGATATCCAAATAAAAAAGAAAAAATGGAACAAATAGAAGATGAAGGATTACATCAGCAGAAAAGGACACAATGACAAAAGGTCACACTTGATCAATTATTTATTCATTCTCTCATAATTGATCAATCATTTATTCATTTAATACTATACTATAACACCAACTCAAAACTTCGATTATTCCCTCCGTCCCTGACCAAACGTCAAATTTGGTTTTGGAATTGTAGTATGAGGGCTCAAATTTGTTAGAGCACATGCGTATACAATTTTGCAAAATGGAAGCGAATGAAACATGTGGCGTCTGGTCAGGGACAGAGGAGTAACTTTATGCCATGGTGGAAGTGGCATGCGTGCTGGGAGAGAGGGAGTAGCATTTAGCACATGTTAGAATATAATCATTCAAATTTAAACCAGTTATCACGAGCACTGATAAGATTGGAAGGGGGGGAATTTTGCAGGTGCAGATATACACCAAAGAAAAAATAGATTTCTTTTCGGCAAGTACAGTAAGATGTAAACATAGAGGAACATCACTCCGGACCGTATTTATGCGGTTAGGGTATTCCCTCCTCTGTGGTCTTGGTTTTTGGCTTCGGCCTCGACCCCTCACTCTCGGCTAGACTTCGGTCTAGACATACTAGACGATGGTGGTGGCCAAGATTACAACGAGAGTTCTTTACTTGGGTTGTATTATTCTTGTGATCTTTGGAATTGACGGTGCATGAGGTCTAGGACCGTACCTTAAATTTCTTGCCACTTGTTCCCTCGTGAGCATAGGGTGTAGGGGTATGGCTAAGATGGACTTGAGTAAAAACAAGGAATTGACGGTTTTGAGGTCTAGGACCATACCTTAAATTTCTTGCCACTTGTTCTTTATGGGCATAGGGTGGAGGGGTATTGGCTAGGACGGACCTGGTGTATCAACTATGAATTGACGGGATGGTCTCTTTTGTAAAACAATTGGAAAAGAAGTGGAATAGTATGACAATTGTGGGTGGTTTTGGTGAAGAATGATTCTGTTGCTTACGAGAAGAGGAAAATTTGAAGATCTTTGACTCAAGGCTAGTTTGGTAAAGAGAGAAGACAGTAAAGCCTGGTTGTCTATAATGAAGCTTGTAAAATTGGTTTGAGGCAGTAGTTGGTTTAGAGGAAGAGTTGTAAATGCACTTAATCGAGCATTCCTTGTGCTCTTGTAATAATTTGCGTACTATCAATAAAAAAAATTTGCCGTTTCAAAAAAAGTAAGATGTAAACATACAATCCATATCAGCCATGCATTTCACAGATCAACAATGTACTTAAAAGACATGAAAAGTATTGAGTCACTTTCTTTTGATAGGATGTTCACAAATTGAATAAATGATGGCAGACAGATAAACTCATGTCCCAGTGTTGTAAGATAAAGATATCTGTCTATCAAGTCTAAGCTCTAATCCATCCTACAGGGAAGAATTACCCTACAAGTTTTATCTTTATTTTATGCTTCGAGCCAAAATAATTATGCAAGATGATTGTTTGGGGAAAATTTGAGCAACAAACATGAAGAGCGGACCTGAAATCTCTTTAAGGCAATTGTAAGAATGTTAGGCGCCCTCTGGATCAAAAGGCGCTTCCATGCCATAACATAAGCATTGCAACTGTACCGACAACAAATTGTATCATTAATGGTCCACACTTGATATATTAAATCATATGGAGATTTAACATTCTCAGACTATCAAATAGCAAGAAAGTGCAAAAGTGGTAAACAATCAATATCAGGACAAACAGAAGTTAGATAGGCAGTTATTTGATTTTAAACAGACAGGAGAAAAGAATCATAAGAACACAAAAATTTATTCATCACCTATCTGCATATAAAGAGTACAAGAATGACCAAATCCACAAAAGCAGACTTTCCTATTAGTAATTGAAAATCAGATCATGAAGCTCGGACAACAGGATTGTTTCTTATTATATTGAGGCATAATACAGAACATTTACCAGAAGTCCAGAAGGAAAAAATAGTTGCTAACCTTTAATTAATGATGCCACAGGACTATCAACCCAAGAAGTACTATAGAAACTAGTTTTCTCAAATCAAGATTAACAAAACCCCTCCATGTAACCCTCACTAACATCAATATCATACTAAAACAAGAGAAATAAATAAAAAAAATCAATACCAACTGTAATATTACCAACCATCAGATGATTCTCTAAGGTGCAACAATCCTATGTTTCTAGAAACCTTTACAACATTTTAACACTGAAGCTGATACTGTTGAATAGAAACGTTTGCATTGGTACCAGATATCATGTAACCACAGTTTTCTTAACAAAACAATATGTTTTCTCTCTTCGTAATTTGATTTCACATAGCTGCCCCGTAATTCCAGGACTTAAGGATAATGACCATAAGCACGACCACTTACAGTAGATATTGAAATAGCCATCAGGCATGCTTATCATCAAAATTTGTATAATAAGCTTTCTGCCAAACATCCACAGTAGTGAGGCAGTACTCTCTAACAGAGGGAGGCCAGTGAGCAACTTGGCCTTTTTGCTGGGGACGAAAAATCATGCTTTCATCATCATTTTAAGCTGGTAAAATTTTTATTCCGATCATTTTTATTTTGCGGTACTTTTATTCCGGAGTTTTTCACCTGTATATTTGTATCAAATAAAACCCATGCCTGATTGTTATGTGTAGTAATAATTGTCCAACCTGCCAGATTACTCGATACTTTTTATTCCAGAGATTGCCCCGCATAACCAACATGTAGGGCATACTGGTATTACACAACTATTGTTGTTAAACAGACCTAATGGCCTTGGGTACTATAGATATGATGCTTATGGCGTCTGGGCATTAAATTAATCATCTTTAAGTCAAGCCTCCACAAAACACCTAAGTGAAGTTTCTGCTTTTGACATCCAGGATTGAAATGCTTCACCTTTCTATTGCAGCTTTAACATATAAGCAAGGAATGATGTGTGCTATTGAGTCATGCTACCTGGGTTTCATTGCATCAGTCCTTTATTGCTATAGCCTTCTTAGTAGTTACATCTATTCAATGCAGCCTCCCCAACTTAGTTAAATGGTGTCCTATATCAATACAAAAGACACAAGCACTCCCCTCCACTGCAATATTCTCACTAAGATATGCTGCATTCCCCTGTCAACTTGGCTTGCGTGATACTAAAATAACTATTTCTTCCTAGTACATTGTTATAACCATTAGAACTAAGTGATTACCTTTAAAAATTCATTTATTTATATCCTCTTTAGTTAGTCAGTGAACAAGCCTAGATATTAACTTTCTACTACTCCAATAAACTAGGCAAATTCTAACACAAACTGGGTCCGTGACTTTACCATGGACCATGTTGGCCGTGAATGTGCCAACACCTGAAAGTGTGATTTAATTATTTCTAGAATAGATGTGGTGACAAACTCTAGACCACAAGGTCTATGCAAAAATCTCCCCGCGCGGGGGTTTGGGGGGTGGTAAATTCTGGAGTAATCACTAAATGAACAAAGTAGGGACACTTTGGAAATGCACTTTCCATACTTGGCAAAAGTAAAGCTGAAACAAAACAGGCCAGCAAATATAACCCTTACCCATCACACTTGTACATGTTATCCCCATGAAGCTGCTCTTTGGCAGTGAACTGATCCAGGCACCGCTCCAATGATTCAGCATCTCCGTGTATTTCAACAGTTAAATCCATCATATTCTCAAATTGATTGGAAACGTTATTGCATTCTGTGCATATAACCTGAAAGTGGAAGATATCATCACCAAACAAGATTAAAAAAAAAAACAATTCTTATACATAAAGATGTGCTTATACTAGTATATGTCGGGTGTGTATATACACACAAGACATACATGATTTTACAAAGTACAAACACAAAAACATATAGAGCATAGCCTTGGAACAACCCCAGCTGCAGAATTGGGCTGCACTCAGACAGATTGAGTTGCACCCAGTTTGCTCTGTAAAGCCAACTCAAGGATATATTAGTCTGATTAGAACTACAAACAGCCATGCATCCCAATAAAGAGCGACATTGGCTCCACAATCCTCCAAATCTCTTCACAGATATTTGACAGAAACAAAAAAAATGTTTTGCTAATTCTGGGTAAGTCTGATTCTCACATTTGACATTCCATGTTCAAACCCATGATAGTTCAAAATTTGGAGAATGGCAGTCGAATCAGCCATTAATGGCAGATCAAAGCTCGAGCACAACTTAAAACATCTTGAAGTGAGGACACAGTCCACATAACATTAATGGGTGGAAATCAAAGAAATTTTAAGTTGTGGTGATTGAGATTGAGTCTGCCACTAAAGGCAAGTTCAAGCTCCACATGCAAAAGTGTCATTGGCGGGCACTAGAGTGGTTGACAGCAAACCTTTTTTTTTTTTTTTTTTTTTTTTTGGGGGGTTGTTCAATATGAGGCAGCCGTTGGTGAGATTACACTTTATCGCACACACTCGTCAATAACAGTTGCTCGAAGTCAGCCATGCTGCAGGCTTGGGTAATTCTAAGTTTCGCCTGAATCGATAGAAGTCTGTTCTACCACACAACCAGATGATTCGATATCTCAATATTTAAGTGCATTTGTGTGTGACTGTACATTAAACTCAATAGTAATCATGGAAGAGTTTGTAGATGCAGCATAATCTGATTAGACAATCGAGCGAGCGATTGAATCGCTAGCTAAAATGGCGGATATGAAGGTCCTAAATTTTTTTCTTTTTACCCACAGCGAATAAATAAGGGAAGAATTAAAAATTCAAGAATAACACACAAAAATAAAACCTTTCAGCACCTATTTAGTATTAAGCGTTTTTTCCAGAAAATACAGAGGCTGCTACATGTATTGGTGCTTCATAAGATTAGACAATTAAACAGGTTTGATTATCATAATATGGATTTTAGTATATAAGAACCACATTGGCACCATTTCTTCATTTATCCTTTTGGGAATAATATATTACAGTTTACAGTAATTTAGATAAGTTTGACTTAACAATGACAAAAACAAAGGAAGCAGATCTGAACTTCCTATCCTACAAGTTTATTTCAGCATAGGTTAGCATCTAACTTGAGGTGATAGTAAATGATAACAGGTTCAGATGTCTCTGCATAATATTATAAGAGGTGAAGGTTTTTATTAAAAATCACATAGTTTTAATGTTGTGTAATAGATACATACTACTAAAAGAAGTCACATTCAGAAAAGGAAACAGAAGTGACATTTGGGGTAGAAATGAATTAAATCTAAATTCAGCTACCTGAGATTGGGCGTCCGCCAAATATATGTTGTATAAGGGTTGTCTCTTGACAACTCGGGTGAACAACCTTTTCTCCTCCAAATTTATCAAGGCATACAGATTGCATATTGTCAATAGCAAACCTACATAATATTGGATAATATTTTCACCAAGTTAGTATAAACCAGATTATGATATTTGTATTTCCTAAGACATTATCAAGAGTAAATGTGCTGGCGACATATTTAAAACAGGTGGGAAGCACCTCATGAACTCATCGCATCCTCCTGTTTTCCATAGCAGATTACCCCGATATTAGGCAATCTTGAGAGGATGTTAATGGGAGAGAATGGGCGAACACTTTGGCTAGTTCTTTCAATATGAGTTTGAAATTCAAAAGAAGCACCAATCTTCACTGTGGCCTAGAAAAACATATACAGCAGATGGAGAAATTACTTTTCCGAATAAAAGGGACAGCAAGCAGTAGTAGTACTTTCACAGAATACTAAATCACAAGTATGGTTTTAGTGAAACCAATTACATTCTATCGATGGCCTTTCTCCAACAAATAGGCAACAAGAGGCAGTGTATGCAAGACACTGAAGAACCACATTTGCAAAGCAGCTGGATTGAAGCAAGATGGAGTGCATGGGTTAATATAAAACTTTAAGATGTGGAGAAAATATCTAGTCTAGAAAATATGACTTACCTGTTTCCACAATTTATAAGTCCACAAGGTGGATAACCGACTTTTCCCAGTTAAAAAGTTTTACAAAGTCCTCATAAGGAAAAAGTATCTAAAAGAGGAAGAAAAGATGTAAAGGTCAGATTCTGCTAAAAGAGCAAGAACTTCAATGTTAAACCAAGTAGATTATAGAGACAGTAAAATACTTGGTTAGAATGTGTGAGGATCTTTGAGCTTGACCCTGATGAACTGGCAAAGCCCTCCTTCCGCTTGACAAAGAGGTCGAATTTGCAGTTGGCTTTGTAAGAGGATGCTAAGTCCTTGCACTGTTTCTTGTGCTCGGACCAGTGAGATTTTGACAGGCTCCAGAGCTAGAAGTCAAATTGCATAGAGAATGACATCCAAACAATATCATCACATTGAAAATTTTAGAAGATAGCTTAGCATAAGAGCGTGCCATGCCAGTGTTACTTATGTTCGATGTTACTATTAATATGTGTGTGTATCAAAAGCTACACTAAACAATAAAAGCAGCAAATCCATCTCAATCAGCTCTAAAATATCGACGATCACGGAGAATTAGTAACAAAAGCTGTATGCTTTAAAAGTCTGTATTATCATTACAACAATAGGAAATAGACAACTATCATGATTGGAAATCAAGTCTTTAGTGTAAAACTAAAGAAAGCAAGCGAAACCAAGTAGCTTTTATCGCAATAAGAATTGAGGTAGGCTACATTAAGCAATAAAAGTCAATGTGCAACAATTAATCAAGTCTAAGTGCTGAATCTAATAAATACAAAAATATAACATAAGAACAACTCAGTTACAATACAATACAATACAAAACCAAAAACCCACACTAAGAATTCCCAAGAACCCTACCTAATCTCAAAAATTACAAAAACTGAGAATGCATAATCTTCCAACGAAATTAATTCATGTCTATCTAATATGCAAAGCATAAGACAACCAAGAAACAGTTTAAAAATCGGGTATCAATCAATTACCAGTACTTGGCGACCTTGCAAGCGGCACATTGGTTTTTGGTCTTGAGGCCACAAACGAGGCAAGAACCAAGAGTCTGGGGCCCCCATATTGGTTGGGGTTGGAATTGGATCGGAATCGAAATTGGAATCGAGCAAGAAAAACCTAGACGCTGATTTGCGAACAAGGTAGAGCAATCCAAACACAGCGGCTAAGGAGAAGCAAATAAATTGCCAGAACCAGTTAAGATCCACCGCCTCAAGCATTTACATAAATAAATACTCAAGTAGTAAATTATTACTCTGCTACTATATCACTGATGATGATGATGATGATTTCCTTCCAGATTCACTACCCTTATTGTTAAGGTAATATGGAATGAAAATATGGAATACTACTAGTCTTTTCTTCTTCTAGTGTCTGTGTACTGATGAGATTTTTGGTGAGGCTCGCAGCTAAACACTATTGGCGTGGCGTGTGTATTCGAAATACTACTATTTCTTTCTTTCCTTCCTCGTTCTCCTCTACTTCCCTATTATTATTACTATTATTATATATTAGTGAATTGCACATCTCGACCGTCAATATTTTTAAATGGTGCGTTATTAGTCGATTCGAAATTAATTGATTGTTTTGCATTAAAGCCAACAAAATCTAATTAAAAGCACCTATTTTAACACGATTTCTTGATTTTAATCATTACCAAACTTGATCGTAAGTTGTTAAACTACGCATTAACCATGAAACGTGATGGTTGGTAGTACATATTAGATGCGCATTTGAAAATTAAGGTGTTCAATGAAATGCACATTTATTTAAAATTGTACATGGATCTTAGGCAATTGGAAAGGGGGCAAGAGAGTGCAGTTCGGATGGCAGCTCGGTCGAAATGCACGGGCCTAAAAATTAGATTAAGTGATTAATTATACTAAAAATAACAGTAAGAGAAAAACTAATTTTCTAAATTTAGTAAAGCGTGAATTCCTCAAATCTTTACTATATTATACATGCTAGTGTTATATAGTACTTTCTTTCCTACATATTAGTGTTTATTTGTATAAAGCCTTCGACTATGGCCTCAATTAATAGTAGTATTAGTCCAAACATACAATAACAAGCATCAGACTATGACTGATTGATTCCTAGAATGGATCTAATTATTGAAGGAAATTTCTTTTCTTCTTTCTCCAAGCATCGATCGACATCTTATACAGAAGTCACCGAATGATCTGAACTCCAATATGTTTTCTTCTTTCTCCAAGCATCGATCGACTTCTCTATTCCGCCAAGCATCTCAATTTTGCTTTCTTTTGCTATTTCATCCTTCTTTAACTTCCACCATTCTCGTCGAAAAAAGACTTGTACTTCCGCCAAGCATCTATATTCCAATTTTGTGAATGCTTTATAATGGTGCATTAGATGCTTGTTTTATTCATATGATTTTATGATGCTCCTTGTTTTGAAAATGTGCCGTTGTTGATGGTGCTCTGGATACTTGCGTGTTCATATGCTTGTGGTATCGGTGAAAACTATTGTTGAAGGTAAAGTCACACCAATTCCACCGACAATTATCAAATTTATATTTACCAACCAATTCCCAATGATACTATTAGGCTTAGTATAGTGGAAGTTAGACACGAGAGGTCGGTCTCTCGAAAGAGTTGGTATACTAAAAGGCAAGACATTCATATACATTAGGAAAATCAGGTTTTGAATGAAAAATGCAGTTGGACCGGACACAGGCGGTTCGGTTCTCAAAATAAGCCAGGAACATGTTGCCTATATATACCCACAAAACCAAGCCATAAACATAAACAAAAATCAGAAACACACAGTCATCCACTCCGCTCTGCCATCTCCACCAGGAATTGTCTCCTTCCGATCGACACCGAATCGGTGATCTACCTCGTCGTCACCGAAGGCGTCTCGTCGATGTTCTCGCCTCCATTGCCGGATTTCATCGATTTAGTCCAATTTCTCGTGATCTCGCGAATTTCTTCAAATTCATCATGAATCAAGTGAATCGATTGAATTATTTCGCACATATGTTATTTGGTGCATTGTCTTTCAATTAGTCTTCGGTTTATAGTACTTCTTGGCTTACTTTACGCACTGTCTTTCAATTAGTACAGCATAAACCCAAAAAATATATATATAACCTGTGGGAATCGATCTCCACAACAAAAATCCCAAAAATATTTTCTTTTCCGTATTTGTTTATTTTCTTATCAAAAACCTAAAAATACGTTTATCTTCTTTATTATTACATTACTATATATCTCTGCGTAAGCTCGTTTGTTAAGGAAGATGGAAGAAGAAGATGAAAGAACTATCAGAGAGATCAGTATGCCGAAACCAAGAAGGAGTGGAATTCGAATCCAGCCGCATGTAGGAGATGCAGGTTTGATCGACTCGATTAACTCATTACCAAAGTTGAAGGAAGAGAAGGAGAAAATGAATGCGAGTTCATATACGCATTGAGTCTATCATCGGCGATTTTTGCGAAGGGGTTAGCGATGGTAGTTTGGATTTACGGTTCTTCATCAAAACCTTTGGAGGAGCATAAAAAGATGGATAGATTGATCAAAGAAGAGGTTAGTGAGTGGGATGAGCTAAGGAGTCTGTTCTTAAAAGTTTTTTCGGACTTGCAAGGGTTATGAGAGAAAGGAGAATGATATCCACTTTCACTCAGAAACCGAAGGAATCTTTTCATGATGCATGGGAAAGGTTTGAGGAGATCTGTCTGTTGTCTGACATCAATTCACTTCATAATGACTATGTGGTATTTACGCTTAGGAGTAAGCGAAGAATATAGAGGTCTTATAGACGTAGCTCTGAAGGGATCATTTATGGGGAGCTCTGCTAAGCAAGCACTGGGAGCTTATGCAAGTGTTCTTTGAGAACTCGAGTCTTGGAGTGGCGGTGAAGGAGAATGAGATTTTCAACAAAATGGAGGTCGTGGAAGAAGTAAGGACAGTAGTTGCGATCGAGAAGGAAGCACAATGGGCTATGGGACAGAGCGTAGGAACTCCTGAGTACTTGGACAAAAGAAACATATCGAAGGAAGTAAGCCAAGAAGTACCAGAAGGAAGCTTTATTGGTGAGCATAGAGCGAAAGGATGAAGTTTCTAAAATCGTGACGAACAAGTAGTTAGTAGCGTCATAAGCTGTCAAAAGGGGTTAGAGGAGATCAAAACCTCAAGAAACATCACAACCAGAGAGTAAAACTAGAAGGGGAAGAGCTGGATAAAGGAAGCAGTGAAACTCAAGCTCTAGTGAATTTACTTCGCGAACAGTTCGTGGCGGTCAGCAAAGAGCTAAAGAAACTAGGTGAGGAGTTTGAAGGGGTGTAAGAGAAAATGTTGGCAATGAAGATCGTAGTAAGAGATATGGATAACAATGTAGAAGAAGTAAAGGAGCGACGCATGGAATACATAGATCGATAATCAATGGGAGTGGGATAACAACATCAGATTTTGTGCCAAGTAAAAAAAGCGCTAAGGAGGAAGAAGAAGGAAGTAGTAGAAGTCAAATATTGAATGAGAAGGAAGAAGAATAAAGCAAAAAGTAGGCATAGAAGGGGCGTGATTATAACTATTGGCTCGAGAAGGGATTCATTAGGTCGTGGCCGTAAGTTAGTAGATTTGAAGGATTTACCTTTCCGGGAAGAATTGCAAGCGACATCAAGAAAATTTGGAAAAGGAAAAGCAAAAGGAAACACGGAGAAACATACCTTACAAATGCCAATTCGGATGCTTACTTTACACCCATCTAATTATCAAGCAGCTTTAAGGGAATTAGCTAATCGGAGAAAGGCTTATGTTGGATTGGCATGGAGAGAAGGATCGGATATCATAAGAAGGGGAGCTGGAGACCCAGGACAATTCAATATGACAATTGGAGTGTGATAAGCTCAAATTATACTCTAAATAACTTAAGAGAATAAGTTGTAGTTGGTATGCTTAACTTCGGTATCGTTCTCTAGAATCAATTAAGCTACGTGGCGAGAGTAACCGGATACTTACGGTAACAAAGCGATTGATGGTTTGTTTATAATTCTAACTAGTTTAACTAAAGCTAAGATTACGATTAACAATGAGAGAAAGATGAATCGATGTAAGATCGATTATGCTAATTGAACTAAGGATAACACTCATATTTGTCACGGTGGTTGTCTGACAAACGATCAATTCGATTCAACCAATTGTTCTTAGAAATTATTATCTTGGAGAAATCGTGAGTCGTCAAATCACGATCCTTAAACATGAACAATTTAGAGAATTTAATACGGACTTATCGAATTGAAGGTTTCTGAAGATTTAATCTGAGACTAACCTATATGAGTCCTTTGATAAACCCTAGAGCGAATATGCATAATCTTCACATACTCGTATTCAAAGGTGTTTAGCTACTCATAATTGATGATTGCATGCAAAGATTCATGGTAATAATCATGTGAAACATAGATGAAAAGCTAGCATGCAATTACATACAATTGAATCAATAAGATAAAGAGCAATTGTAAAGAACAAAGTAATTGAGAATTGATACCAATAATCTTGATGAACAAAATCAATGAATAACCAAGCTCCAAAGATGTCTCAATGTCAATGTATGGCTCTTGGAGCTTTTCTCAAAACTAGGTTAAAAGAAGTGTGAAAGAAAAGAATCAAAAATCTAATCTAATAAGCAAAATAAAATTAAATCTACGTCTATCGCCATGAAGAAATAGCTTCATTGCAAGCCTTAATCGCAATATATATCCATTTCATAATCTACCATGGCGAAACAAGGTGCTCATGGCGAACTTCAACCTTCAAAGCAGAGACTCCACTTAAAATCTCTTGTGGCCATGGTGATTTTCTATGGCGGACAAGACATCTTTGGAAATTTTAATGCGAGCTTCATAAAATCTCACATGGCGAGCCATGCTAAATAGCTTGTTCTCATTCGGCTCAAAAGACATAGATTCCTACAAAATATAAACAAAACACCAAAGCGTAAAAACGAACTAAAAAGATTGTAAAACTAAAGACAAAGACCGCTAAAAAGGACCAAATGAGACGTTAGAATATTGTCTCATCAAAATCTCCAAACCGAACCTTTGCTCGTCCTCGAGCAAACAAACAAATTAAAGACAACTAGACTTAGACTACGACATATAATAACACACAGACGAGTCAATCTTCCAAATGACCGAACTCTACCATTGTAAGTGTTAAATTCACAAGATCAAAAGGTTTGCACTCATGGCGTTGTGAAATAGTGCACAAAAATCTTGCAAGAGAGTTTTCAAATAAATAACACTTAAGTCTAACTCTCCAATCCCTCGCAAGGAAATCCTACACTATTCTCTCTCACACTCTGGAAGTGTCCAGTGGGTTAAACACTCAAGAACAATAAGAGAAAAGGAAGGTGACTTTCGTCACAAATGTGCCTTAAATACCTCATGCAATGTACTCAATTAGTTAAGTCAGAAGGGACTTTTTCCTTGCGTATAGCAGCTTGCCAAGACATACAACCAACTTCCATAGACCAAATATTTGCATCAAATGAATTAAATTCTAATCAATTTGGCCACTATGGACTCTTTTAGTCTCATTTTTTTGGTAGTGTCTATTTTCAAGTCCGCACTTTTTGTGCGTGTTAGTTTAATTACGTGCCATCAACCCTCACGGACATATGTCTTTTAGGACCACGCGGTATATAGGTAGTATTTGAAACCGCCAACACGACTACGGTGATAACAAGCACCATAGATACACTCCGAGATAATTGACTAATCGGGAGAATACATATTACAAAATTTGAACAATAACATCATAATCGTGAAATTCTTCTCCCCAAACGGTTCTTCCAATGCCTTTGGCTTCGAAAAATGAGACATGAAGAGCATGCCGTTCGTTATACTTAAGCTTAGAGTACATGAGAAAAAAGGCACAAACAAGAGGGTTTGCACTTCCGAAAGGATCACACAAGCCAGCGGTACAATATTTTTTCATCGACAAAGTTTCTCACTGACTTTTGGACTAAAGGGTTAAACAAACTTGCTATTTATAGGAAAAACAAACTTACGAGATCTTAAGTTCACTACTCTATCTAAGCTTAGAATCGTGCAAAGCGTAAGTTCTGGCGATTTAACAATCACAATAGAAGTCTTCGTCACTTGGAAGAACGACTCACGAAAGACTCTAGAGAAGGAAATAAAAAATCACCAAAACAACCAGAAAGTAAGGGACGAAAGACTCTAGAGACTCAGACAATAGAGAAAAACGCAGACAAGACACTAGAGAGCACATTCCCCCTCCTCAAGCATGTCCTCAGCGAGTAAAAGAAAAGAATGGGTCAATAGTGACTTGCTGTGATGTCTGATTAGAGTCATATCTTGGACTCGGAGAGTTCGACCACTTCTTCGGTCTCAATGTACCCGTGAAAGTATGGTTTAACTCGCTGCCCATTGACCTTGAAGGTGGAGCCGTCAGCGAGATTCAAGAGTTCGACAGCACCATGCGGTGCCACTTGAATTATCATGTACGGTCCATCCCAACGCGAACGCAACTTTCCTGGATACAGTTTAAGACAAGAGTTAAAAACCAAAACTTTCATACCTGGGTGCAAGTCCTTGCGGATTATCCCCTTGTCATGATACTCCTTCGTCTTCTGCTTGTAAATCTTTGAGCGGAGTTCTTCCTGAGATTTCTGAATCGTTCCTCCCCAGCTGCCTGCATATTGAGATTTAGCTCCTTGGTGGCCCATGCCGCTTTGTGCTCCAACTTCACGGGAAGATGACAAGCTTTGCCATAAACCATCCGGAAGGGGGTTGTACCAATAACAGTCTTGTAACAGGTTCTGTAAGCCCATAGTGCATCATCTAGCTTGGTTGACCAATCCTTACGATTTGGTTTTACTACCCTTGTGAGAGTGCTCTTGATTTGCTTCGACTTCCACTTGACGAAGTTTGTGGGTGGTATACGGTTGCGACATGGTGATTACTCCATATTTCACAAGCAGGTTCGCGAATGAGCGGTTAATAAAGTGGGATCCGCCATCACTAATGATTGCTCTGGGTGTACCAAACCTGCTGAAAATATTCTTGGACAAGAAAGAGGGCACAACTTTGGAATCGTTAGTTCTGGTGGCCATAGCCTCCACCCACTTAGTCACATAGTCCACCGCAACAAGAATATATTCATTATCATTACTTTTAGGGAAGGGTCCCATAAAGTCAATGCCCCACACATCAAAGGGTTCTACTACAAGATTGCTGGCAAAGGCATCTCATTACGCTTGCTAATGTTACCACTACGCTGACATGCATCATAACTAGCACAAAACTTATGAGCATCTTTAAACAGAGAGGGCCAAAAGAAACACGATTGAAGAACCTTGGTGGTTTTCTTCCCAGTAGTGCCCTCCACACCGCATGGTATGACAAAAGGTGAGAACAACGCTCTACTTCACTTTCGAATGCGGTAGTAGGATGCCATCGTTCCCTCCTTGAAAAGGTGGGGTCGTCCCAAAAGTAGCCATTGGTTGGTAGAAAGTTCCTTCTTTCCGGCAAGACATGTTAGCGGGAAAACACTGCAACAAGAAAATTCACAATATCTACAAACGAGGCTCTAGGCTAGCAGAGAATAGATGCTCATCGGTGGGTCATCGGAATAGGTGGAGAAGGGAGATTGTCTTAGGATCAAGCCTAGATAAATGGTCACAACAAGATTATCTTTACCACACTTATCAACTATTTAGAATCGAAATCTGTAACATCAAAACCCACCGAATAAGGCGGCTTAGAATCACTCTTTGCCATGAGGTGGCGGATCATAACATGATCTGTGGATGATCACCTTGAACCCTTTCGAGATCTGGCGGAATTTATCCAATGCGAAAAGAGCGACTAGAATTCTTTTTTCGGTTGTGGTGTAGTTAACTGCCTTGAGGTTAAGTGTCTTCTTGGCATAGTAAATTACATGAAAGTGTCCATTTATCCTTTGTCCTAAAACAGCACCTAAAGCGAAATCGGCATCGCATAATCTCAAAGGGTAAGGACCATCGGGCAACAACAATGGGAGAAACAAGTCGCTCTTTCAAGATGTTAAAGGGCATGCATTCATCATTGAAAACAAAAGGCACATCTTTCATAAGCAAGTTGCTCAAACACTTAGCAATCTTTGAAAAAACCTTAATGAATCTCCTATGAAAACCAACATGCCCAAGAAAAGATTGCAGCTCTTTGACACAAGTGGGAGGGGGAAGTTTAACAATCACATCGAGCTTTGCTCTATCAACTTCTATCCCACGTTTTGAGACTACATGCCCTAAGACAATTCCTTCTCTAACCATAAAGTGACTTTTTTCCCAGTTAAGAGTTAAATTACACTCAATGCAGCGTTTAAGCACTTTATCAAGTTTATGCAAGTAATCAGCAAAAGAATCTCCAAAAAGAGAGAAGTCATCCATGAAGACCTCTATAAAATCCTGCACCATGTCAGAAAATATAGAAAGCATGCATCTTTGAAAAGTAGCAGGAGCGTTGCAGTCGAAAGGCATGCATGATAGGCAAAAGTCCCATAGGGACAAATGTCGTCTTCTCGATACTCTGAGCAATGGGTATTTGGTAGAAACACGAAAGACCATCCAAAAATAATAGAACTCTCGCCAAAGGTTAACATCTCATCAATGAATGGCGAGGAAAGTGGTCTTTCTTAGTGGTTGCGTTTAGTTTCTATAGTCAATGCACACACGCCACCAATGGTTTTTCTCACTGGACCTCACGCCTTCTCGTTTGTTTTGACAAGAACCCCGACTTCTTAGGAACTACATGCACAGGACTCACCCATCTACTATCAGCTATGGGTAAATTATGTCGTTCTCCAAGCATCTTAAGGATCTCGCCACTACATCTTACATGGCAGATTAAACTTATTTGAGGTTGCTAAATGGTTTAGCATCATCTTCTAAACTTATCTTGTGTAACGGAGTTGCGCTAATGCCCTTAATGTCTCTAATTCCCATCCTATGGCAGAATTCTCCTTAAGAAGCTCAGTTGGTTCTTCTTCCTTTTGCAATTCAAGAGATTATCACAGTTTGGACCAATTTTCACCAAGGAAAGTATACTTGGGTGGGATGGGAGTTCCTTAAGGTCGCCTGGGGTTCGATTTCCTAGTATTTCTCGAGGGAGTCGAATTCACCTAATAGTTCACAAGGGGATCAAGTTCACTTGATTCGCCAAATTTGTTGAATCTAAAATGATCACCAGGACTTTCCTCACTCACAATTTCCTTATCGATCTAGTGTCCATGGGCTCTAACTTGCTAGCAATATCATCAAGTAGCAAGATATATATCGGTCATCAATGATGCAATGAAATTCTTTCAATCTCATGTTTTGTTTCACAATCAGAACATAATAGGCATTAGAGTTAGTAGGGCGAATTTGCGTCCTTCTTGATCTGATTACCTCCGATATCCATCTCTATCTTCCCTTCGCAACATCGACTTGAAGTTTGGCCGGTTTCATGAATGGCCTTCCGGTAAAATCACATGGTTTCGGGCCATTGGTTTCGCATTGGCTGGAGGTAGAACTACAAAATCTACTTTGGTACCAAGTATGTGTCAACCTTGACCAAAGCATCCGTGATAATACCAAGTGGTCATTTGGAGTCTACAATCGGCCATCTCAAGCAAAGTCATATTCACAGTTCCAACTTCCCCAAACCGAGGCTCTGATCATGGTCGTGGTAATAAGATTAATGCTCGCTCCCAAGTCGAGCATACCTTTGCTATCTTCCCATTCTCCATTTTTATATCAATCATGAAACTCCCTGGGTCTAGTTGTTTCACTGGTAATCTGATCACATAATTTGCCGTTTCTGGAAGAATCAGCTTTTCAGTAGACGAAAGCTTCTTCTTATTAGCATTTAGGTCCTTGAAGAACTTATCATAGGAGGGACATTATCGATAAGCTTTGCAGTTAGCATGTTCACGTTAACTTTCAAAGCATTACCATGATAGATTTGAACTTACCGCTCTTTCGCTTTTAACTCTCCTAGGTATGGTAATGGCTTGGGAGCATGGGGTCTGAGAAGGGAAGTTATTAGATATGTAGGACCTCTTCGCTCGGGTCCTCAATAATCTCCTCGTCTCAAGAATGTTGATAGGTGTAGGTGGAGTTTATTAGTCATCATATCCTGCTTCTCAACAACCTTACCACCACGCAGACAGTAGTTGTGAATCTCCTCTTCCAATTCATCTTCATCCCCAAATTCTAGACACGGTTAGCCAACCTATCTGCTAAGTCCTCTATTCTACTCATCATCCCTTCAATCATTGTCCGTTTCTCGCCTCTTCCATAACAACTTGCATAAATTTTTCATCATGGGAAATTAAGGCCATCAATGTGCTTTTCGCGAAATGAACGAGCTCTCGGTAAAATATTTGCACTATTCACCATTTCCTAGCAAGAGGGTGTGTAGTAGTGAAAAGGACTCCATACTGGATCTCAACAACGAGAACTTCAACAAATGCTTAGCTTACATTAGTAAAATGAAATCACAACAAGTAACCAATCTCGCCACAATAGGAATTAATTCCCTAGAAGCAACAAATTTGATAAGCTCAAATTATACTCTAAATAACTTAATTAAGAGAATAAGTCAGTAGAGACTATGCTTAACTCTTGCAGATCGCCTTCTAGGAAATTAATTAAGCCAAAAGTAGAGTAAACAGATACTTGCGAGTAACAAACTGATTGATGGTTTGTTTATACTTCTAACTAGTTTAACTAAAGCTAAGATTACAATTAACAATGAGAGAAAGATGAATACAGTAGCAAGATCCAATTATGCTAATTCGAACTAGGGATAACACTCATATTTGTCACACGGTCGTTGTACAGCAAACCAATCATTTCGATTCAACCAATTGTTCTTAGAAAATATTATACTGGAGAAATCGTGAGTCATCAATTCAGGATCCTTAAACATGAACAACTTAGAGAATTTAATACGGACTTATCGAATTGAAGGTTTTTACGAAGATTTAATACGAGACTTATAACCTATATGAGTGCTTTGATAAACACTAGAACGAATATGCATAATCTTCACATACTACTGTATTCAAAGGTTTTTAGCTACTCATAATTGATGATTGCATGCAAAGATTCATGTTAATAATCATGTGAAACATAGATGAAAAGCTCGCATGCAATAACATACAATTCAATCAATAAGATAAAGAACGAATTGTTAAGAACAAAGCAATTGAGAATTCAATACCAATAATCTTGATGAACAAAATCAATGAATAACCAAGCTCCAAAGATGTCTCAATGTCAATGTACGGTTTTGAGCTTTTCTCAAAACTAGCGTTAAAAGAAGTATGAAAGAAAAGAATCAAAAATCTAATCTAATAAGGAAAATAAAATTAAATCAAGGCTTATCGCCACAAGTGAAGAAATACGCACATGCAGCCTTCTTAATCGCAATATATATCCAATCAAGATAACCGCCACATGAAGCTTCAACCTTTCAAAACAGAGACCCATCAGAAAATCTCGCCACGACTAATTCCTTCGCCAGCGTAGTCTTCTTTAACCTCAAGATGATCACTGCAATCTTTTCAAGCAGTAGCCAAGCATCGCCGAAATTTCAATGCGCTTGGTGCCAGAAATTCAACCACAAGCAGCCATGCTAAATAGCTTGTTCTCATTCGCCCAAAAAGACATAGATTCCTACAAAATATAAACAAAAACACCAAAGCGTAAAATGAACTAAAAAGATTGTAAAACTAAAGACAAAGACTAACAAAGACCGCTAAAAGGACCGTAATGAGACGTTAGAATATTGTCTCGCCGTGAGTGAAGGCAAAAGGTAAATTGTATGATAGACCTTGGAGCTAGCGAGATCTCATGTCACTGAGGCTAAGGAGTTATGGATTGAAGACTAATAGAATCATGTGGAACTAGCACCACCGGCCGACAATCTGCCATAGAGAAATGGCCGGGAAATCGAGGTTTACTCAGAGAAATTGGAGGTGGAGATCAAGACCGACTTCGGTAATGGACATGGAAGGAATGGAGGATCAAAGACATTGACTTGACGCATCGACTTTACATAAATTAGAAGCAGTGGTATCACCGGAGAAGATTACCGCTGATTATCGATGGACAAAAGAAACATTTCAACCCTAGAGGAGATCTACTGAAGAAGGAAAAAGAGTTGAAAGAGGATGTCAGAGAGTTACCGATGATTTTCATATCGGGGAGATGAAGAGGAATTTAGGTATATAATGTCTGGATCTAGTGGAAGAAGATATAGCGGACTTCGACCGTGAGCATTTCAAGAATCGAGCAACTTTTCTTCGTGGATATGATCAAGGATTTGGGCAAGGAACATACTTCTATATATATTCCAATTTGGTACGGATCCCGTAGGGGGAATATTTGCAAGAAGGTTATGTCAGGGGATGGAGATACTAACCACGTGAACGATCAAATGGTTGAAAAAGTGCTCCAACAAGTTCGAGTGTCCAAACTTCAATAACTCAAGCCATCTCGAATCAGGTCGAGCTATAAGACTTAAAATAAGCACTTCTCGGGAGGCAAACCTATGGTCATGTTTATTTTACGTATTCAGATTGCACTTTTACTTTCGCTTGATTTCGACTAGAGAACCTTTTCAAAACCTTATTTTATAAAATCATATTTTAAAAGAAGAAAACCAAAAAACATCATTAATTTCTAAGTTTCTTCATCACTATATATTTTTATCATACCATTGCATTTCGCTTGCATCATCTATTACAACACCAAGTAAGTGACCGCTTAATATTATCTTCTTCTTCATAACATCTTCGATTTCAAGTTTCTATCTTTCACTTTTGCTTGCGCTTTTCTTCTTTCTTCGAGTGCAGATCAAACAAACAACTCCTCCTCCTCCTCCTCCTCCTCCTCCTCCTCCTTCTACCCTGCAAACATGTCAAGTTACAACAAAGTTACCAAAAGTTCACTCTAGGACTCTTCCTAACTTAATAGTTCCACTATTAGTATGAAAGACACTTGAAGCAACGTCAAAATTATAAAGAGGTTCAAAGGAGAAGTGAAATTTCGTAAGAATGTATTCCTATATTATTTTCTTGTCTTTGTGTTGTATGGTAAAAACTAGTAGGTAAATAGATCACATGTAAGTAAAATTTCTCATCCCAATGCAAGATGACATCTCTAATTGAAAGAACATGGGTTCCTCAACAATCGATTTAAGGTAAATGAAAGTGATTTATATAAAATAATAAAACTTCAATCATTAAATAAATTTGATGAACTTGATAATTCCTCAAGTTTAAACCTGATAAATAAATAAATAATCCAATACTCATGCTAAAATAACAAGTACTTGCATAAATAAAATTGAAAACAAAGGGAAAAGATTAAAATAAGCAAAAGGAAACAAAAGAACTACCATAAGATAAAAAATTTATCACTGTGCTTATTTGTAAACTATGACATTTTTTAGTCTTTGAGAGACAACAATCAAGAGGTAATACCCAAGGTGTAGTTAGGGTTAACCTTCGCTCATTACATAGATTTTCATTCGACCAAGTAGTCACCGAGGTGTTTGCTCATTAAAAGTTTGTCCTCTATTTCTAATGTAAAATCTAAATTTATTTTTGACCGCCTATTCGATTGAATTTGAGACGGTAGTTATTCGACTTGAGATGCTATACTTAGATTTTTTTAAGTTAGTATTTTTACGGATCGATAAATTGAGACTACTAAGATATTTTTATCGATTGAATTGGATCGATTAAAATCTAGAATAGAAAAGGAGTTATCGACAATTTGGCCCCACTAGTTATATAATTACGTTATTATGATAGTGTTAAGGCTATATACAATCCCCAAATCAATAAAAAGAAGAAAGTGGTGAGTTTGGAACCAATCCGAGAGAAGAAGAAATAGTTGAAATCTTCAAGAAAAGGTAAGTTTGGTTTAATTGGTTGAAAAGTAACTTTAGTAATGTTAAGTATTGAAACATTATCATATTGATTGACGCCCAAGGTCGAGAGCGTGATGTTACCGTGAGTGGATCGCTTATATTTACTCATTACTGATCGAAATTGTGCATGGATGGAGTTTTGATGGTTAAGAGTCAAGAAAGCGGTATGCTTGAATTATGGAATTCAATCTCAGCCTATGACAATTATGGTTTATTTACCACTTTTGATTTTATTTTATTTATAGTATATGTATAATGTTTTATCATTCGACAACAACTTATGGTATATATTATTATATCGTTATCATACTCGGTATAATAGTCTATTCAAAAGGATCAAAGTATGTGTACCAAATGTTTTATCGTGATTGTGATGTGTGAAAATTGTTTTGTTCAAAAGCATGGATTGAAAATATGTTTTATGCCCATCGATAATATGTGTGCAGAATCAGTTTTCCTTCATGGAATGTCATTTTCGAGATCTCACATTGTTATGTTATCCCTTTGTAGGCATTGTTATTGTTATGTAAAGTTTACATTTGTGCCACCACGTTCGTGTGGTCGAGGTATTGTCCGATCGAGCTAAATATGAATTGTTATTGTTTTGAAAAGTGTTCAATGCAAATTATTTTGGATATATAAAACGATCGATATATATGTATGTTTGAAATATCATTGATCGACAGACGTTATTGAGGCTCACCCTTACCCACCCCCTTTCGGATATTTAGTAAGTGACATCGACGAAGATATTTGAGTCGAGAGATTTGGCTTTCCATGGATTTGTGAAGATTATTATAGTTGTTATGCATTATTGGATTACATAGGTATCAGATAGATTGATCAGAAAGTGGAGTATTGTTGTGATTGAGGATTTGTAATTGTTGTAATTATTTTATGGGATTTTAGACGCTTTGTTGTACCACTATGAGATATTTTTATGTATTTGAGGATTAAAAGAAGGTTTCGTTTCGGGCGTGGAGCCCACCCGACGATAGACTTATTTGCTACATTACGCTTAGGTGAATCGGTTTTGTGACATTTAGATAACTTATTCAGTTATACCAAGTCTTCAATGACTTGTCTTCTCAACATCTTCTTCTCGTCATAACGTTGATGCGTAGTTCAATGTGTTCAAATGAAAATGAAATTACATGTTCTTGAAAAACCTAACCCTTATACGTGTCACACTAACTATTGGGCCAAGTATTTTCATCTTTACGATGTCCAAGCTAAAATAATCCTAAGGACTAAGAATACTAATCACTTATCGAGACTAAAGATGTCATGTGTTTGCTCATCAAAATCTAAATTTAAACTAACATACCAAATCTTCCTTAACTTTGGGGATAATCACAATGTGAGTAAGTGCTCGAGATTCTATCCCAAATGCTAGAACCTTTTATCATCGAGACAACGTTAGATGGATTTGTTTGTTGATGATCTCGTCGAATATGGTTGGAGAACCGGATGGATAGCGGCAAGAGCAGTCTTTAGTCCTTGGAACATAGGAACTTAAGGGAGTTTATTTGTATCAAAACAAGGTCACACATTGTTACCGAGGTCTACACCGCCTCATAAAGCCAACCACAACAACCACTTAACAGTATCTTAAGAAGAAGGGAGGAAGTACTTAACTCTGGAAAGTTAAGGAAACCCATGGAGAGTATTTGGCTCAAGCCAAAGAAAGAGGGTTCAAAGTTACTAAGTTGGGAACTTAGGATATAAAGGGATTTAGCAAGGATAGATTTTGTAAGGAACTCCACTTTTTCTTAGTGAATTCAAGCCGCGAATAGGGTGAATTCAAGTTGGTAGCGAGTGGATTAGTCAAAGATTACGCCTACTTTCGCATATCATTATAAACACGCATTATTTAATTACTACAATTACTTTCAACAACTTATCTGCTCATCTCGTTAAAATAACCATCACCGAAAGCACACACTCAATCACTTAATTGTAAAAGTCTTCCGTGATGTGAAAGTTAATACCAATGTATACTTGTATATACCGCTCTAGTTGATATGTTTTTATTCTATATGATTGATTTTGATTTTACGGATGGCTTTTCTATCGAGCATGTTAATGCATTAATACACACGAGCATCAATCGAAGTTTTTTTTTATCTCACACCTTTTTGTTTTGCTTTCGTAGATTCTTTAGTTTAGCTAACCGAATCGGGTAGACGCTTGCTAAACTTAAGCTGAGAGTGTTACATGGGGATTTTGTAAATTTAAGCTTGCAATAACTTGTTTAGTTACCGCAACTTTGAAAATAGTATTTTCAAAGTTTCCTTTTATATTTTAGCTCGCTTGAAATGCTGTACTTCTTTTCGCTTTTTTGATGTAACTTCGATTCTTTTAATATTTGATAGAATAAGTTTCAGATTTTGATGAGCAACAATTCATGTCTATTTAGTTCAATAAGTTTAAAGAACTCTTAGTCCAAGGGTTTATGAAATAAAAGAGGATATCTATTTAGATCGATAGTGTAGTAGCTTGTGCCAAGAAGATAGGTAATGTAATTTTATTGTTTGTAACTTTTGAAGAAGACCAAGACGATCAATGTGGAGGCTACAAGAGTCAAGACTCAAGAAAAATGAATAAGTTTTCGAAAGATAAGATAACCTAAAAAGCTACGAAGTCGTAAACCTTCAAAGTATATGTGAAAATTGAAAGATTATCACTGAGAACTAGCTTTTTTTATAATAAAAGTTTACCGGAAGAGGAGAAAGAGTGATCAACATTTCGAGTGACTTTTCAATTAAGCAAAAGCAAGACAACAAATGACAATGCATTAAAATGCAAATAACCAGAATCTCCGAGAGAATGTTTCCTTTTCACTTAAATACAAAAAGTACGGGTACCACTCAGATTATGTGAAGAACATTTAGCTTTCGAAGTTTGAATTATGTACAAATGAATTCATTCAAAATTCAAACGCAATTATTTTGCTGCCTAAATAGGAACACTTAAAACTTGAGAAACACATCTTGAACACAAAACACTCTAACTATATATATATATGCATCAAAATTCTCTCAAGTTTCTAAGCTCCTAAAACACTCCTTCAAGACTTAAGCTAGCTACTTGTGAATAATTGTAGAATAAACTTTAAGTTTCATATGAAAGTATGAGTGTTCTTTTATAAACAAGAACAAGTTTTGTTTTTTCTTAAGAAACAAACACCAAGTCTTCAAACATAACAACTTTGGTTGAAGCTTTGCTCACCTAAGTAACTCAAATATTGTTACCAAAGTGTTCACGTATTGACAAAAACTACTATAAACAAAGAAACCAAAATAGGAGGAACTATTTAGCTTGGGAAGTTAAGGAAACGTGGAAAACCCTTGAAAATCAAGTATTTTGGAAAGTCAAAAGAAAATTCAAAATTAGGTACTTAGAGTTTAAAAGGATTTAACTTAGAATAAGATTTCTTTTAAAGGAACTTAGTGAATAAAAGTTATGAGAAACGATGTATCATTAATGAACGACACGCCAACTTTAGATACCACTATAAACAAGGTTATTTACGCTCAGACTTACTTTCAAAGAAGTTACTATTTCCGCGCCATTTGTTTATTCGACCGCAATATGTAGTTATCTACTCACAAAGTGGGACAACATGATAAATTACAAGGAAATGGGAATCACATTTGCCTCATATATATTGATACATGAATGAATGGACAATACCAGACCTATGCTATTTCGCCCTGTCAAGGAAGAGGTAGATATCCCACTGTGTCTGGGAGTAAATTTTGTAATTTATGCATTCGAGTTTGAAACGAGTTTGAGCTTGTGAGTTTACCCAAATGCCATACACAAGGTTAATAAGCCATGAGGTTTCCAACGTTATTAAAAAAGAGAATTTTTTTTCAGACTAAAACCTATTTATGCTTTTTTCGAACTTACACCTCAACCTTTGTTTTTTTTCATCTCACACTAAACGCTAGTGACGTTTCACCGGTACGTTGTTGGGACACAAGGTTTTAATCGCTCACTACCACGTGAAACGACGCATTAAGGGGCAAAGGGACAAATAACACCACAAACACATATTCCGCTAAAATGTCAATTAGCCCTAATTTCATTTCACTCATCAAAGCCATCTCAAAATTACCGAGAAATTCAAAACTCAAAACGAACGATCGTAAGTGTTTCAATGAATCGCGTATCGAAGAAAAGGAGTCCCACTACCAAGATTCCAGGATGGCGCACAACCCGCATATGGTAAGTGTTTTCGCTTGTATTCAGACATACCTAAATGAAAGTAAAATCGTTCTTTTTTGGCCGCTTTTTTATGCTAAACTGGACGCTTATGAATGAATTTTATTGTTTATCGGGCGAAGTAAAGTATTAAGATAGTATACAATATTAGGATTCATCTATAGTTGTCTGTGTTGGGTGTATAAGATTCTTCATGTCTCCTATGTTAAGACTATATCAATAGTATATAGTGTGTTGGTTTATGCTAAAACAACCGTGCTTTGTTTTCTCTGTCAGGTGTGCATCATGTAGTTTCACAATTGTAATGCACCATCATGGTAAGTTTAATAAGAACAAGACCTTTATAATGGAGGTTTAGTGGACTACTTTGATTGGTGCAATGTTGATGAAATGAGCATGGATAGAAGTTGAATCAATGGCTAAGGAATGTGGAATTGATCCAAAATCACCGGGATTCTACAGTCAAAGAGTGGTCCAAATCTGCAGAGGACTGGATGCCTATTGAGGATGACATCGATGCATGCGCTTGGGATTATCTGAGATAATATGCAATTAGTCATGTATTTGTAGAAGAAGTGAATGAAGAGGAAACCCATGATGATAGTGAGTATGAGGAAGGTGATGAAGCAAAGGTGCTGTGGATGAACAGGAGACCAGGGTGAGAGTGATAGGAAAGTGTTATGAGGAGGTGATGAAAGGAGGGATGAGAGTGAGGATGAGAGGAAGATGAGGAGGAGAGTTTAAATGTGATGAAGCAAAGGTGGCAATGAGAGAGTTTATGGTGATTCAAATGCAAATGAGGATGATGATGCAAATGAGGAGGAGGAGAATGTCGAGCTATCTAATGCCTCATGGTGAATATATCGACAAAGACGTTCTCACATTTGTCGATGATGTAGAGATGCATATGTACCACATTCGATGAGCAATCATAGGAGAGGACTCAGAGTCGGAGAATGGATTTAATGACAAAGGATTGTGAGTCGACAAATGAGACACAGAATTCTACAAAGGAGTGAAGGTTCATCAAGATGAAAATAGATGGCAAGGAATTTGATGAACTGCAAGAGGTGTTTCGAGGTGGCATCAAGCATGCACCAACATGGTGAGTCAACCATGCACCCATAAAGGCTTCCCACTATTTAACCTCAAACCGAATGCCGGAAGATCCAAAGTTTGAGATGGGATGGTTTTTCCGGCAATAAAGTGTCGAGAGATGCTATAAGGAGTCATTCAATCAAGCATGGAAAGGAAACGGCTGGGATAGGAATGATGAGGGTAGAATTGTAGTGACTCAGAGGTCAAACTCGTCTTCGGCATCGCAAGCAAATGTACTCCATGGAAGGGAGTTGTCATATAAATTAAGGCTCTAATGCGTAGTATAAAAGGCAAGAGGTTGTGAAAGTCAGATCCAAAGTGGATAGCCGAGCAATATGAAGAGGAGATAAAAACCATCGACAAGTGGAAGGTAGTCAATGATGTCACCATAAGAAGCAAAAAGGGTGCTAATCAAGAAGAACAAACTGAGATAGGCTAAGAAGATAGTAAGGCTTGAAGAACTGCAAAAGGAGGATGCACAATATGCTTGTTATGAGGTATGCAACAGAGATTATGAAGAGTGACAAAAGCAACACCGTGAGGATCAAACCTTTTATCCGTGATGATGGAAGATGATATTCAAGAGGTTTTACATAAGTCAGTGCATTAAGAGGGGTTTGAGTCACTTAGAACATCTTATTTCAGATGGTTGTCACTCAGGGAAAGAATGGTGGAATACCTCATCGCTTGGGAATCGACCCAAATAACTCACTATATCCCATAGCATATGCCATTGTTGAGAAAGAGAAATGTATACCTAGAAATGGTTTTTGAGTGTCTGGACCGATTTGGGAGTTGATCATGAGATCAAGCATTTACATTCATTTCAAATAAACAAAAGGCCTATCAATGCAGCTTGGTAGTTTGTTCTTAATTGAGCAGGATTCAGGTTGTATACTTGTATAACAATATGAAACAACATCATGGAGGATTAACAACAACAAATGCATTGAGGGTCGCAAAGCTACTGTGGTATGATTTTGATGAAATCATAGAGTTGAAAAGCAAGGACAAGTCGCATAAGGGTTAGAAAAGAAGTCTGAGTATCGTCCAAATCACATTTCAAAACTTATGTCAAGTCTGGCAGGTTTGAAGTAACATGTCGTAATCCTTCAACTCAATGATATCGAAACCAAGAGGGAAGCTCATTATCGACATGTCGAAGACATATGGGTGTTTTAATGAAGAGAATATGGTGAGTAGAAGTGTACCGGTTCATCAGAAGTGATGTTTGTCCCATGATAAGAGAGAAGCTGGAGTTTGGTAGAGCAAAGAGCAATGACCACTGTGTACAATGGCTTAGAGGAGTTTCATGCGCATAATGGTGGGGGTATGGATAGGTGGATTGTTTCAGCAAAGAACTCCGCACTATAGAAAGTGGCATTATTGGCTATCCTTGTTGCGGGTGGTAGGTATGCCATTTGTTGCCTAAACTTCCCCACATTGGTCAAGATTATGTGGATGAGTGCTACAAAGATCCACATACATGAAAGTGTACAAATGGAATGCTTCCCTTAGAGGACAACTGAATGGCCCATGTCCGATCTCCCGGTTTGTTACCTCCAACTTTTAGAAGATGCCTGAAGGCCCAAGAACAATACAGAAAAAAAGGAAAAGAGCCCTATTGAAATTCAAGAGGTAAAGCAAGACTTGCACTACGTAAAACAAGAAACTAGCAAGTTGGGAAGGCACCTTTCAAACCTTCTTCGGATGTGTCCGCCCAAGAGGTGAACCTTACACTCACCAAGCCACAATGACAAATAGTCGTTCCGGATCCTCATTGTTCGCCATTTTTAGTGGGGAAATTCGCACTTGGAGATGGAGGGAGGAAATAGGTTGAATTGGTGATAAATAGAAAATGGGATAGCAAATGGAGGGAAACAGAGTCGATTGTCCTTTTCGCTTTTTCTCAAGGCCAAGGTTTACTTAAATCGACGGACTAATAACGTGCCTCAACTCAGGTCAAAGAAACGTCAACTAACGTCGCCGAATTAAAAAAAAAAGGTTGAGGTGTAAGTTCAAAAAACGCAAATAGGTTTTAGTGCAAAAAAAAAATTTCTCTTAAAAAAAATAAAATTCATACGTTACTATAAAAAAAATATTACTCCATACCCAACAAATAATAAACCATCTAAAATTAAAACACAAATTAGACATTTTGCAATTTTAATTGCAGTTTTATCAAAATAATGAAGTTACTGGATGAGAAGAGAAGTAACAATTTACAAAGGTGAATGATGAATTGAATCATGTTTGCCAATTAGAAAGAATGATTGGTAATAAATATATATAATTAACTAACTGAATTCATTCATTCAATTTGATTGTTCATCATCATCATCACTAGTATCAAGAGGCAAAACCTTGGTAACAGGCGTGACAGCAACACTATCAACAAAAGTAGCAGAACTCATCTCCATCTGACAAATCCTCACCGCCCCAAACAACCTCTCCGGCAGCTCCTCCTCCGTCTGCGCCTCCACCAAAAACCCCATATCCACCGTCACCGCCGCCACACATCCCAACGCCAACCTCAAAATCGCCGTCGCAATAGCTGAGCTACCAATATCCATCTGGCATCGATCTCCAAATACCTGGCCCCTATGGATAGTAACAGTTCAACGCCTTCCCAACAAGCACGCCGAGTACTTCCCAACCGTAGTCTTCACAATCCACGCCTTTCACTATGTTCGTCACTATCTTAAACCGGCTGTTCCGGTACGAGTCCGAGCCGTTGACGAACGAATCGAGTAATGCATTCGACGATATGTCGTCGTGGGTGGAAGTGAAGACGGCTGAGTGGTGGTCGCGGCCGGGATTTGGAGATTGACGGCGATGATGAAAGGAGAGGGTTTTGATTTGGGGTCGAGGAGGAGGTTATCGGGTCGGCGAGGATGTGGTCGAGTTTGAGGTGGATCGAGCCAGTCGACTCCGGCCGGGTTGAGGAGGTAGGATTGGGGCTGGGGTTTTGCTTTTGGTGAAGTAATTCGGGCCGCGGAGGAGAATACGTCTCCCGGCGGTGACGCCACCCGTTGATCCGCCGTGGAGGTCTCATTTGTTTCAAAGTGACCCGCCGGTCATCGCTTCTGATCCGGTTGTGGTGGAGGAGGAACGTTGCTTCATTTTTTTGGTGCCTTGTGATGATGATTAATTGGAGGAGGAAGGAGTCCATTGCTCCAGAATATGTAATGTATGTAGGTAGATCACATATAACGGAATTCCAAAGGACACCAAAATTCGACAATTTAAAAAATACGGTAATGAAATATATTATAAGTCAAAAAAAAAAAAAAATAAATAAAGATATATTATTAGAAATATCAACTGATTATATAATTTTTTTGTTTATTTTAAATATAAATATTTGTATTGTTTAATTTCCTGGTTACATAAATTATTTTTCTAAGGTAGAATACTCCCAGATTAACAATTTCAGATCTTCCTTCCCTTATATATGGCGTATATAAAGCTCAATTTAATCCTTTAAACTTAATCAAAGAATTAGTCTCCCTCAGTTTTAATTAAGAAAACTAAAACGACATAGAATGAGATTTGAGCTCTCAAAGTGTAAATTTTAGCCCAGACGCAATTGAATTTTGGCCAAAATAACTACTTAATATGACCTAGGTAGTAGATTCTATGTCCTAATTTAGCTTCATAATAATTATAAATTTTGTATATAAAAATTAAACAAATAAGTATGGTGAAGAAAGAAATAAATTAAATAAAGAATAAAGATTTCAATAAAAGCTGCTTATGGTAAGATCAATAAAATAAGATGTAATAGGTCGTGTTTCAAAGAACGCTATTTTCTCCAGATAATAAATCTTGATAATTTATCTGAGAGATTTTAATTCTACGTTATCAACAAAATCATTGATGTTATTAATCAAAAACATCTACGTTATCAACATCGTTTTTTATTGTTAAATACATTTTGCTACCAACATGTATATTTCGATTATTAACATACCATTTTTCTAAAAATATAAAAAGGGCTAGATATACGAGACTTTTATGAATAAGATAATATATTTTTTATATTTAAATAATAAAAAGTTGAAATTGATACTTGAAAAAAATATATAATGTGATACATTTCTGACGGAAGGTGTGGTCTTGTTTTCATGACAGCTAATAATAGGTCATGGTGAGCTGACAACGAGATGATGATTATTCAGATTCCAGTTTTGGTTGTACAACTACCTTATCTCGTTGTTCATCGTTGTGCACGCTCACTTTAGCACAGCTTTAGCTATAGTATCATTTTTTGTTCGGACCAACCGCTTGATAAAAACTCAACTCAAGTCAAACAAGACAGTCGACATGTTAAGAGTACGAGTAGTGGAACTTCTAAATTTTTATCCTCAATTATATGTTAATTGTTCTCTTATATTATATCTATCATCATTATATTTTTTACATAAAAAATCCAAAAATATACATTAAGTTGTAACAATTTGCTTTTAGATTTTTACAAATTGATTTAGTTTGCATTTCATTTACTTTGGGTCCAATGGGTTTATATGACTGTGTCACACACGTCCCGTTGATATGATATTGTCCGCTTTAGGCCTGAGCTTGTACGGACTTACTTTTAAAATCACCCAAAATGCCTCATACCATAAGAGAGCCCATGGTTACTATATATATTCACCCTAACCGCTTAATCGACGCTAATGTTATGAACCGCTAATTTAGATTGAATTATTAATTATTAACGATTACTCGATTTTGTCGGACAAGGTGTCGAAAGAATTTCACGAGTTCGGAAGGACAAATTGAGTTGCGCCAATCGCTGTAGCCCACAATCACGATACTGAATCTCCTCGAACTGGTATGTCCGCATGGTCCTTTACGACTAGTTGAAGTCATACAGAAGACTCACGTATGGTCACAAGACGGCCATACCAGACTGTTCAGCTTTTATTTTCTAACGGCCATAGTGCATCTACTCCCTCCGTCCTTTATAAATTGCCCAGTTTTTACTATTCATGCTCCGGCCATTACAAATTAAGTAATATTATAACACTATATAAGATACGCACGCTTTTATTTACGACATTTGAAGTTAGGTGGATTGTCAAGCTTAAGTTACAACATTTTTAGCTTTTTAGGAGTATTGTTCCTAACATGTTAAACGAAAAAGTTTGACAACCTAACGGACGCTCAAAATGGCAAAAGTGCATAAGGGATGGGGACTTCATCATCACGCCTGGTCCATGATCTTTTTTTGCCGTGTCCAATTCCATCCCAGACGGCCCTCATTCCCGTGCCTTAACAATGGACACAAACACGGGCTACACGGTCGTCCTAACATCGCTTTCTAAAAAAGTATACATGTTTATATAATTTATTAAAGATAAGTTACTTTGTTTTTACATACCATATTTAACAAATCAACTAATTAATTTTCAAACACTTTTATAAAACTCAACTAATTTATCATCTATCTAATCAACTATCGATATCTTATCGCTATCAACTACCAAATAATTTAACATCTAACTTGGCAAGTTTTACAAATGAAATACATCTTCGATTTAGCAAGCAAGTACTTTTAGTCCTTATGATACTTTTTAATCGACATTGTAAAAGATGAATTGTTAGTTCAAATTTAGTTTTTGTATGAGCAAACACATGGCATATTTAGTCTCAACAAGTGATTAGTATTAAGAAGTTTATGTGACCAAACACTAACTTGATTTGATCCCTTAAATCAACTTTAATATTTTAGATGTGTATTTTTTTTATTAAAAAGATGTATTATATACCCTCGGCTTGGATAGTGACATCAGATCAAGCACTGGTTAGTTCAACAATTACATCTAAGCCCAAAAGCTGATTTTGCTGACCGTAAATTCCTCAGTGGACAAACAAACAGTCTTATTTATTTTAATTACCCCTTTTCGATTTTAATACACAATAATGTCCAAAAATAAAAAATGGAAAAATAATTTAGGCTGAATAAAAATTATGAACAATAAATAAAAAATAGAAAATATTTTAAAATATATTTTGAAAAATAAATAAAAATTAGAAAAGTCATTTAAAAAATATGAAAATAAATAAATAATATAAAAAATAATTTTTGGATAAAATGAAAAATAGAAATGATTTTAAGAAATAAAAAGAAATTACTAAATAAAATTGAAAAATAACAATGACATAAAAATGTTTATAAAATAAAAATTATGAAAATAAAATAAAAATATAAACAAATTTGAAAACAATATAACATTAATTATTATGTTTTTCACTTCCATGGAAGCTCCATCCATTACAGAAGGTGAAAGTGATTTGTTAGAGATATGTGATGAAAATAATAAATATAAACTAATTAATAATTTAAAATGTTTATCAATTATGAAAATAAATAAAAAACTGAAAATAATTTAAAAATAAAAAATTAAAAAATAAATAAATAACAAAAATTATTTAAAAAAGGTATTGAAAATAATTGATAACCGGAAAGGCATTGAAAAATTAAAAATTACAAAAAAAACATAAATTTTTCTAAAAATAATAAAAAATAAAAATACAAAGATTAATTAACCCAAATTTTCAATTTTAAATTTTAAATTTTTTTATCACTTTCGTGGAAGCTCCGACTGAGCTCAGGCTTCCCGCCATAAGTTCATCCATGGAGTTTCCAATAAAGTTAAATAAAATTAATAAATTAATAAATATTACTCCTCAATTTCTGCAGAAATCATTAATTCAATTTGCATCAATTTTAAGAAAAGTAAAAGTACAAGTGGTCCCCCGATTATTGTAGACAATGGTAAGATATCAGAATAAAAGCTGAAAGGTAGGAGTTTTATTATTTAACTAATTTTCATAAATGGAAATTGTAACACTTTTAGTGAAACGTAAAACGGAAAAGTTGCCAGTCGAAATGGAGGGAGTATTATTTATAATAGAAGAGCAATCATGATTGATGATCTCTCTCCACGCCCTCCTAATCGTAAGAATGATTTATTTTGGAATTTTACAAAGTTTTTAAAAATTTTGGGATTTTAGGTGGACTTAATTTAGAGTTTTAAAAATTGAAAGGCTATCCTTTAAGAATTGATGAGCCTGGGATCACTAATCAATTTAGAAGTTCTCATTTTAAATAGATGTCATTATATTAAAAATAAGTATGAAGTTCTAGAAATTGTAAACTATCCTTCAACCTTTTATATTTATATGTTTGATAGGTGAAAATTGAAATTAAACCTCCAAAATGTTTAAAATCAAATGGGACCCTCTCGAACATTTACATACAACCACTAATTAAGGTATCTTTAATATACAAGTTAATTAATAATAGGTTTAAATATAAATTATATGTAAAAAATCAATTATATCCAAGCACACATCATCAATAAGTTAAGCTCGGCTAAAACTAAAATGATATTTAAGGTAAAATGATTTTTCCCGGTTTTAATTCACAAAAGTCAAATTCAAGACCTACGAATTGATTTATATCGATCGATGTTATTGTTGATCTAACTGGCACCTGTGTGTAATTAGAACATCTAAAAGTACGATGAAATTCACCCTAAAAAGATTATTCTAAGTTTTACATATCTAATTTTAATAATGTTTAATAATTTATAAAATAATTTTACATAAAATAAACCCATAATATTAATGAGAAGACGGACTTCATTTAAATACATTTTTCATTTTTCTCAATGTCAATTGGTACAAATAGAATTTGGTCATTTGATCGAGAAATTGACTAATTAACGCTAGTTCTTATTAATTCGGTCAAAATTAATGGTTTCTATTAAGTTTCACTCACAGAGTAACTAAATTGGACACGGGTTAAGAAAGTGTCACCAATTAATACTACCTCATTCCATTGACAACTTCCTAAGGTGTTTTTTTTTAAAGCCTAAAATAGCATAGATAGAGATTAGTTCGTTATATACTATGGTCCATTAATCGCACAATCTGGCGAAAAGAGTTCAAAAGTCCGCATAAAAGGTACTAGGACAACCAAGGTGGCAAAAGTCTCAAACCTTGACAGAAATTCCTAAGTTGAGTATAAATACTACTATCCTCGCTTAAAAGTCCCGAGAACAAGCAAATTTTGCTATCTTATATTGCTCCATTTGTTCTCAGACACAAAAGTTACTTCAACCTCTTGTAGTTTCCACACATTTCAAGAATGTCTTGACCAGATGTTGTTGTTATCAGGTCGCTTCTCTTCCTTGCTAATACAAGACACTACACTTTGAGTCAGTTTGATAATAAGCTTATTAATATTGGAGTGTAATGCAAGCATAATTCTGTTCTCATTGCAAAGAGTTTCGCAATGCTGATAAGTTCTTCCTCGTTGTTGCCACGCTAATACTAGACCTCCTTTGTTATCCCTAATGATACAAACCAATTCTCAGGTTATCAATTAACTGCATAGAACCATCAATGTTTGTCCAGAGCAAATAGATTCATCGCTTCATTAATAAAGACCTAGACCTGTTATTTCTACACTCCAAATGAGTAAGTCTAGTAAAGGAAAATTTTCCTAATTTATAGGAAAATTTTTTCAATAAAGAATCCTACGTAACACTACAAACCTTTAAACTTTATATAACCCCAAGTAACAACAACAACATACTCTCTCACAAAATTTACACAACCCAACCATCTTTCTATCTCTACAAAAACCTAGTGAATCTCTCTCTCTCTCTCTCTCCCTCCTCCTCCCTCCTCCCTCCTAAAATTATGGAGCCCAACATGCAATCAAATCGTCATCAATCACATACACACATTTATTACATGCATGGTTTCAATAATTTCACGGATTTCCACCGGATTTTCAGATCCAATTGCTAAAATGTTCAAATCAACAAATTCATATCGCTTTTAGGTTAAAATCAATTGGAAGTGAAATTTGACCTTTATTTTTCATTATCATTTTTCGCTGATTTTACGATCCGATATTTCAAGATCTCGAACCAAATCAAATTGCATGTTGAAAATCGAATTTCAGAATCATGTTACCTGCTTTGTTGCGGTTTTAAGAGTCGGTAAGTTTTAAGCATCATTGTTACGGTTTTAACTTCAGGTCAATGTTTCCTTCATCATTGTTTCAAATAAGATATGTTATAGTTTCAAGACCTATTATTATAGTTTTAAGAAGCAACGTTAGTGTTTTTAGCCTCTGGTGAAATATTTATGATTTGATTTTTTGCAAATGCTTTGTTATAGTTTTAAGAGGTATTGTTATAGTTTTAAAATGCACTTTTATGGTTTCCTTGCTAAGCATCAATGTTATTGTTTGTAGCTTGTGTTGCATGTTCGTGCTTTGTTATAGTTTTAAGAGGCATTGTTATATTTTTAAGATGCATTGTTGTGGTTTTAAGCATTACTGTTACTATATTTAGCTTATGTTGAATATCACTGTTTGCTTTTTTAGCGCATGTTATAGCTTTAAGACCTATTGTCAGAAGTTTTAAGCATCAATATTAGGTTTTAGCTTATGAGAAATATTTGGATTTGTTTTCAGAAATGTTTTGTTATAGTTTTAAGAGGCACTATATGGTTTTATGTATCAATGTTCTTTTTTAGCTGGTTGTATGTTCTGCGTTATAGAAGTTTCTTTTAAGATGCAATTATTATGGTTTTAAGCATCAATCTTATTGTTTTAGATGTGTTACATGTTCCTTCTTCGTTTTGAAGCACCAATGTGATAGCTGATGAAAGTTGTTATGATTTTAACCCATTAGTGAATGTTTTAAGTAGGTGCTAATTATGACATCGAGTTTGATGATAGGTCTCTAAATGTGCCACGCAATATCGAAGCAACAAGTAAAACAAAAAGGCGGAAGTCAAGTTCAACAACAAGTTTAATAAAAAAACGATATATTTTAACAACTCATTAGATTTGCATTAAAACAATCGACCCCAAATTCAACGCTTATTGTAATTTTGTCCTATGAGAATAGATGTTTTAAAACCTTGATGATCGCTTCAATATTGTAATGACGAACGTTTCAAGTAGCTTATTTATGCATGTTTATTGATGTTTTAATGGCATCCCTAACTTTCATTAATATTTAATGATGGTTTAATGATATTAGATTGTCACTTAAAACTACATGTAGCCTTAAATCCATCTCTCAAAAATTAACAAGAAAGGTTAAAACTATAATTGAAACATACAATACCGACGCATTAAAACCATCACATCATCTCTAAAACATTAACAAAATATGCTAAAATTATAACCTAAATTATCAATGCTACCAACTTAAAAAGATAACATAATCTATTAAAAGCATAACGAAAATGTGTGCCTCGATTTGCTTTATAAGAAACTCTAATTCACCAATTTAATTAAAACCTAAAAACCGTGAAAACCACAAAAACCTCGATTTTCCTAGTATTAGTAAAATTGATAAAATACTAATTTATTAGTAGTATTACATATATATATGGACAATCTGAACACCAAGAATCGAAAGATTTAATTTGGGTTTAAATTTGACTCATTCAGAATATATAAAATTAGACTTTAATTACAAAAATTATATGTTTTCTGCAATCAAATTACAAAGCCCTAACAAAATCAATTTCTCATTCAAAAAAAATCAATCTATCATTCCAATTAATTTTCAATCTCTAATTCAACCCTCAATCAACCAATCGATCATAAGAAACAACGATAACCAATATTTCTTCTCCATCTTCTCAATTGAATTAAAATCCTGTCAATTCACACTAACTTAAACGTATATTACTTACCTTCATATACTTCAATAATAATTATTTGTAAATAGGTGCCACATAATATGCAAGCGTAGTGTTTTTTGAAGAATATGAATGATTCTTACGCTGTAGTTATATTGATAAATTTGTAAATCGGTTGCTATAAAATCAGAAGGAATGAATAAAGTGATAAATAAATTGCGAAAATAAATAATAAAATAATTGCTACCGATAAAACTTTATTTCTATAGGTTAGTAAACGTCATTTCTATCTTGGGTATAAGCTTCACCAGATGACAACAACAATAATAAAATCGACATGTTTATCTTATTAAATAAACTAAAAACATTGAAGTTAAAAATAGGTAATTCTTAAAAATATTAATAATATTCATAGACGAGCAAACATAGTATTATCGCTTCATTTCTACACATTTGACGTAGAATCATAGATAAAAAGAAATTAATCGTGATAATCAATTGCTAAAATGGTAGAAAATTGAAAAGTTTTAATAAAATTCAAAGAAGGAAAGCGTATAAATTTTAATTCAATCTAAGGAGTATAGTTTTGGATCTTCCTATGGAAATTCACTGAACTTGAAATGCATATTAGTTTTGGGTTTTTGTTCTAACTTCCAAGTAAGAGTGTTTAAGAAGAAGAAGAATCTAACCTTGTTATTGATTGTCTGATAAAATTGTGTGGCTACAATTAGTGACCCAATTCAAGAAGAAGAAACACACGAGTACACGACACACCCTTTTTTCAACAATGCTCATTTTCTCTTCTTCTTCTACTAACCATAAATTTCCTCTCCCAAAAAAAATCAGGTGTGGGAGGAAAAGAGTGATGGCTCTGTTACAATTACAGCCGAATTTTACAGACAACTTCCTACCAGTGTGTCGTACTCAAACAGAACTCCCCACAAAAACCAAGATCCATTCTATTTGGGTTGAAGCAACAAGAACATAACCAACTCAAGAAGAAGAAGAAATGTGTGAGGTTGAATGCAGCTATAGCAGAACAAATTTCGCAAGATCAGGACAGTGTGATTCAAGAAGAACAAGCTTAGTGAGCAGGTGGTGAAGTATGATTGACTGAAGAATGGCACCTTCTTTACCTCACCAAGAACGTGCCAGATGATGCCCTTTAGGCCTCACAGTTTTGACATACAGGTTGTCTTGTACAAGGATGGCCATGGTCAACTTAGGTGTCATGAAGATCGTTGCCTCACAGGTTTGCTTTTCTTCACCCTTCTTCACTTACACTAGTTACTAGTATATCATTTATGGACTTCATTTTCTGAGGAAAGATAACTTTTTTCTAACTATATTGTCAATACACAAAGTATTTGAAGATAGTGTTTAGTAAGATCAGACGGATTATGTTCTTAATTATATACTACCTCCTTAGTAGTAATTAGGGCAATAAAGCATGAAATAGAGTAGGAGTAGTAGATATAGTGAATAAATCAAGAGATGTAAATAAAGTATGAAAGATAAAAGAAGGAATTGAGTTTGATACAGATCAAAACGAAAAATGAGAAATTGAGTTCGGCGCGATGAGTATATAATGTTGTAAACAATATTAATAATGTTTTATATGTGGAAAACCTCTATTTCTCTTGTGCTTGGATCGCGTAAGAATGATGGATCCTTGATACTTGCATTCTGGACTTCATTTAAGAATTGGCTTCTACTAGCATATTCTGGGTCAGCTATGTTCACTTTATCGTTGTTTTGTAATTTTAAATGACTTGAGGAAGAAATGCCTTGAGGAGGCTCAGCCTGTTTAATGCAATGGTATGGGTGGCGGTCCTCTTCTTCCGTTTTACCTGTTCCGGTATATTTGAATAGGAAAATTCCTACTTTAATGGAAGATACTGCATAGAAGAGATGAAAGGAGACAGAAAGTGAGAAAATGACAATCGATATTTTCCCATCGATTAATAGCTCCTTTGGTTCCACGACCAATTTCCCAAAAAAAAAAAAAAAAATTGGATCCATAGTTGTTTCCTTTTATTGGTACGTAATTTAGAGGTAGGGATTACCCTTCAGCCCATGCACACTAAAAGAGCATCGCAGCCCTTCCTAATCGGTAATTAGGTGATAGGAGTAGACTAGCATCCTAGAAAACATCTAACTCATATCAATGACAAGATATGATATGAGTTTTCAAATTTGAAACAGACCAAAATAAGAAGAGTATGCCAGGTATAGGCTACTCAATGTTGTAAAGAGAACCACTTATCAAAAGAGTATTCTAATCATATTAAACCCATGTTAACCAGTTTCCTCATAATTTACTAGTCATGACTCATGACAGCGCAGCTTGCTATGTGATTTGCGTACTAAATAGTAAATTCATCCTGATTGCTTTCTTCCCTGTTGGCACCATTTTAGCTCCTACATAAATCTACTCCAGAGTCTCACAACATACAATGAGGCGCATTATGCATAATAGGATGAAGTTAACATCTTAGCAGACCTGCCTAAACATGGAGAATTAGATATTCAAACAAATGTGGGAAAAGAGGCCAATTGTTATCCTCTAATGACTAACGCTTTCTTTCAGTAAATAATACAGCTCACAAGGGTTATTGTATGCACCAAAATCCTGTTTATGTTTCGTGTGGGCTGGTTTTCCAAGTCTAAAACTGTAAATTACTTCCTGTTCTGCAATAATAACAAGACAGAATTACTACAATGAATACACTAATTCGTCATGGCTAATAATGCCTTAATGTCATAATCATGTATGATAAGAATGAGCTACCAAAGGGGGTTATCCCATCATTAAAAGCATTATTTTCCTTCATTAACACTAGATGGATCTAAAGCTGTTAGAAATAATCATTCACAGTTCAGGCTTACATCGACATAGTTATTATGTAAAAGAAAATGTGTGGGGAATATGGTAGGAATCTGGAAGGAAGTAGAGGAGAAGAAATGGGGCCTAGAAGAGTCGATAGTTTGACTATCTCCTTAAGACTTTATTGCCCGCCACGTGCACACGGTTATTTGCAATAGTCTTCCGTGATAAAACTTCTTAAAATGGCCAGGTTAAAATCTACAGCAAAGTCCATTTAACATTAGTTCGAGTGTTGTTAGATGCACAAAGAGTAGGAGGAAAGAAAGCAAGTATGTGGAATGTGATGTGTATTCTTGTGAAGAACTTATTCATTTATTTATACTTGTCAGGTGATCTTTCCTGAAGTGTAATATCTTTCCACCAAAAGTGTTAACTCTTCATTCAATAGACAAGTTGAAAGGAACACAATTCTTCAACTCAAAGGAAGATTTGAGGAAAATTCGAATTTTCGAGAAAATCGTACATTCGGTAGCTCATGTGGCTCACCGCGGTCTAAGAACAAAAAATAAGGTTCCGCTTTCCTAGACCGCTGTGAGCTAAAGAGTTTTCACTTTTTTCTCCGAATTTGAATTTTTCTTTCTTTCGACACGCTGCTCTTTAACCCGAATTTCAGCACATAGGATTATGAATCCTCATGTTTAAGATGACTCAACTCATTCGTATTGATCAAACACACTTAAAACAATAATCACCTTTCACCACGTAGATACACGCTACACGGAATGTTTGTTTTAATAGTTGGGTCCTACTGACCAATTCATCGAATGAATTGAAAGCTCAACCATCTACCAAAATTCCAACAAAATGTTCAGACTCTTGGCACCAAAGTTAGGGCCTTTTGTTTGAGTGCCTACCAGTGTGCTTTTGTGCAATATGTGCAATTTCCTTGATGTAGATTATGTGGGTTTACAGGGTAACTAGAGCTAAAATCTCTCCGAGTTTGAAACTTTGGAGGAAAATAAATAAGAGTGCATTCGCAATTGATTTAGAACCTTCAGGGTTTCAGATCGCACACTTCGAACAAAACTCCAAACTTTTGGGGCAAATGCTTTTTGTCCAGTTATATGGATGCATATTCCAGCCTGAAAGTTCATGTGTGTGGAGCTACATATGAATCTTTCCATTTAGCCTTGCAAAACTTTCTGAAGGTCAGATCTTTATGGGAAATTGGAATGTTTGTACCATGGTTGGCAATTCAAGGGATGGAAATGCACAAAACAATTTACCCCAGGTTCGTATTCTGTAAACATTGCAAATATTTACTATACACTCTGCAGTGTATATATATATGAAGACAAGTATTCTCTTTTATGAAGTCTTTCTCACCACTTATCCTGACAGCTTTGCAGGCAAAAATTCCCAGTCAGCTTGTCTAAAGCCGTATGAAATTAAGGACTCACAGGTGTTGTATGGATCTGATGTCTCACAAGACACCACCACAAACTATGCAAAAATACCTGGTTGGATAATTTGAAAGACCAGGATTCCGGACATTTCAACAATCCAATTAACTCCTTATGATCATTCCATTCTCTAGAAAACCTAATGGATCCAGCTCACGTGCCCACCTCCCACGACAGAACAGACTTACTGCAAACGCGAAGATGGCTGCTATTTTTTGAAGTGACTGAGAGAACAGATCGAGGCTTTTGGTATGGGCTGGTGGGGTCGAGAACATGAAAGGCCTAAAGAAAACTACTTCCAAACTTTTGGCGTTTGAGGTACCTTTGTTCTTGAAAACAAACGAGAAATTACTGGTGAAAATGGTGAAGAACCATTTGGGTTGTTTCTTTGTAGACCGTCAGGACAAGGGAAATCGATGTCATAGTTAGGTTCAAACACGAAAAATAGGATTTCCTTTCAGCTTGATTCACAATGGTACTTCCATCAGAATGCAGGTAAGGTTTTGAAAAGACATGGGATTCTTTCGTCTCAAATGAAATTTTATGAAAGAAAAGTTCCTACCAGAGGACTTTACATAAATTTGAAGTCCTCTGACACTCTAAATGGGTAGCCGAAAGTACCGTGAAATGGATGGACAAAGTTGGACATGGGATGCCTTATTACTTGGTCACAGCACGGTTTCTCTTCCAAAGCTTGCCAGAAGTTGGAGCATGCTCCAGCAGGGTTTACATCTTCGCAGCTTTCTCCCAACCAGCCAAGGGTGGATAGAAATGATGTACGCACCAAACCCTTCTAATAGATATTTCAGGCATTGTTCATTGTAAGGGATGCATGGCTGTTCTTAAAAGTTTCCAGGCATGGAAGAAGAGACTATCTGTTTTGCCTTGGTCTCCACGGCTTTGGCACCTGTCACTGGAAAGCAGTGGAAGGGTCTCCCTTTGTTCACGACAACGTTATGCTTAGCTGGGATTAAAAAGTTGCATTTCGTCTGCCATTGATCTGAAGACCACAAACTTCATCTGTTGGTAGAACACACAGGAGGCTGTGAATTTGTAGCATTGCATAATCAAGTGTTATGATGCAAGTATCAGTTGTTAAACACCATCACCTTCATTAGTAAGCAGTAGAAGCACAATTACCTGGCTACAAACCTAAATTTTGATGTTTCACATGCAGGGCTTGAATTGTCATGTCCTTGTCCATATGTTGTATGAAAGGAGAAATTTAAACGCTGTGAGTATATTTCCCATTATTAAGTAACCTTACTCAGCCGAAATGATGGCTCAGTTAGTAAAATGGAGTAGTAAAATCCCTTGGTCATGGGTATTTATACATTGGTGACCGGTTACTTGTGGGTTCAATGAAAAAGAACATTGTTTAAAATGAATAAGAAACTCTCAGTTTATAGTTATTATTTCAGGAAAAGAAAATTCACAAAATTTGGTGGTTTTATACTATGCAAAAATGCTCTCCTTGGGAAAACCCTAAGGTCGCCATCAACTACCGGAAACCTACATCCGTATTTCTTCCTTCTTACTACTGCTTGACGACATGGAAATAGATACTGATGCAGAAATGACCAAGATCAGTGGATGGAAACACTGAGATAGATACCGATATGGATGGATCCCTTGAGAAACTAGTGGACGTGGATGACGGAGTTCAACCATCTCAAAACCAACGACGCAAGCAAGGCTTATGCCCAATCCAAACCTAGGGATGTGAAAGTCGATAAAGAAAAGAATGCTTCTGAACGTGCCAAGATCAAGATTTCCAAACCTACGCCTGAGATCCCTTTCAAACAGGTGGAGTTTGATAAGGACCTATATGATCTGATGATAATAAGTCCATGGAATAATACGATCGTGATTAAGGTAATTGGTAAACCATGGTATTACCCTACTACTCACTAAATTGAATCAATGTCCTTACACGGACACTTTTTCGAACTCATGGATTCAGCTATAATTGCTATGTGGTGAAGGGATTATGAGTAGAAAAGAGTCATGATTTTAACATAGGGGCCATGGCAATTAGCAGGCAGCTTCTATCGGTCCGCCAATGGACACCAAATTTAGAGCGACAGGATAAGGCAAGGTGGAAACTGCCATAACATGGGTAAGAATGTTGAATCTCCCGATCGAAATGTGAAGAGAATCTGTGATTCAAACATTGGCAACATGTATTGGCTCCCCTATCAAGATTGATGGCAACACTTTTACGGCAAAAAGAGGAAGATTTGCACGTTTTTGTGTTGAAGTCAAGACTAATATGCCTTCGGAACTAGGCATTTTTATTTGTGGGAAAATATATCAAGTGGTGTACGAGAATCTCCTCGCATATGTCATAGCGCGGATTGTAGGTCACACGATTAGAGAATGCAGACAAAACACTCAAATGAATCAACACCACAAAGGATGCAAGGATTGCAAGGAACAACAAATTCCAATTAATAAGAAGAAGAAGCTGATTTGGGATCGAGTTAGTTACTTGAAAAGGCCAAAAATAAGGAGTTTGGGGGAATGGATGGTGAACGCCGGAAGAAGAAGTCTAATCCGACCAGCTGGAATATTGGCAAGGCCGCAATGCCACAACATAAATCGACTCCAAGATGTACAAAACCAGCCGTAAAGGACTAATTTTTTGTTTACAGCCCAAACGATAATAAGAATCTACGTATGAGCCCAGAGACAACAAATCGCCAAGCCCAATTCGATGGAGAAAAAGAATTCCGCCAGAACCTCAACCCTAAAAGTCCAGATTAAGGACTACCGCCCAAGCCTAGCAAGATAATAGTAAATGTAAAAGCCCATCAACGGGTGTGGTTATTAAAGAACCAAACCCAATGACCACCTTTCCTTCAGAATAATCTATTCCATATTTTACCAACCGAAGAACCCAATCTCGCCTCTCACCGAAAATTGGGAAGAAAATATGGAGATCGACCGAGGATTTGGAAATCAACTTTCACAACGGATGATGGTTCAAGCAGCAGAACCCAATGATAGAAACGAAATATAATTTCTAAGGATCTTATAAGATATTACAAACCACACGAGGAGAACGGTGGTTCACGTAATGGAGATCTGAAAGAAATTGTTTTTGTGGAGGAATTCATTGATAACCAGGGTATAAATACAAGAGTACAATATAGAGTTTTAGACTAATGCTATTCTAACTAAGCCATACTAAACCTAATATGATTAAGATTCTAGACTTTAATATTCTAACTAATATTTACATATCTATCACACCCCGCAAAGCGGAGGTTTACTTAACACCTAGACCGTCTCCGGTAAAAATCTTCAAACAAAACTCTCTGCATTCTTCGTAAATATATATGCAACCGATATCGAAGAAACATGTAAGACCTTAACGTGATCAAGGCGACATGTTCTCCTAACAAAATGAATATCCATCTCAATATGTTTCGGTACCGATGTTGAATCGATTGGCATGATAAACAGACCAACATTATCACAATACACCAACGTAGCCTTGGAACGGATTATGCAACTCACGCATATTGCGCAAGGTTGGGCCAACACGTCTGGAAACAACATTTGCTACGCCGACATTCGGCCTCGACCGGATCTAGACATCGTAGGGTCGAAATAATGTCAGACTTGCCAGACCACGCGATCAAGTTATCACAAGGAACACAATAGCCGACCGAACGACGCCAGATCCTGCAACCTCCCCAATCGACATCCGCAGGGAGACAAGAGTCAAGTCAGCCGGCTATGGATACAAATGCAATCCAAAACTAAGGTGCCCTCAATATATCGTAAAAGCTTGAGAGTATGCATATGAATATCACGAGAGTGCATGTGTAAGCAAATTTGTTTACCATAGGAGATATCACCGTAAACGCCGCTTAAATCAAGAGCACCGCAAAACGGCGATAATGAGTCGATCCAAACAATGCACCCAGGTACTACTGCCTTAAGGAGGGCTTACATGAGGACATGCTACCGATCAATAATTTCTCAAAGATACTTATGCCGTGATAAGAACATACCATCTTTATGACGAAACCGCAATACTGAGAAAATAATTCAAAGGACCAAGATCTTTTCATTGCAACCCGAGGTAAGCGTATCATAATAGAACATCGAGTGAGTGAGAGAGGCAAGTGAGAATAATGTCATCAACATATAGTAATATGTACGCCATATCGAACCCCGCCAGATATGAATAAAGACGATTACATTTGCTATTCACAAAACCAAGAGAGAGAATCAGAAATCGCTTACTCATGCCCGGGAGCTTGCTTAAGACCGCATAATGATTTTAAGTAGACAAACATAATCCGGATGAATTCGGATCTCAAAACCCATAAATTGATGCATATATCGCATTTCCTCGAAGTTCTCTCGTAAGAAGGCATTTTTACATCCAATGATGAATCGCCACCGCCGGATAAAGAAATACTTAGAACTGCACGATCGTAGCTTTACCACAGGACTAAACGCCTCACCACAATCAATGCCCACTCCGCTGAAGTTTTACCATCACCATAAGACGATCTTTATGCCTCTCAAATTCACCACCATATTAGATTTCACCTTATGAGCAAATATCCACATAGAATCAATAACATCGACATTAGGACGGGTACTAAATCCTAATAGCTCATTTTTAATAAGAGCATCAAATTCATCTTCCATAGCCAATTTCAATTCGGGTCCTAAGAGCGGAAACCGATTACGAGGTATAGGTGACTGTAATGGAGAGATTTACAAATCCAAAGAATTGGGATTGGGAATGCGGGATGCTGATCGAACGAATGCTGGTCGATTCTGGACCGAGGAGGGGGTATCCGCCAGGTCGTACAGTCGAGGACTTTCGTGAAAGTCGGATGTATGGGGTATACGGACCCAATCGAGAGGAATGGGTGGAAGAAGATCGAGCAGGTGGTGCACATGTGGACCAATGGGCCCGGCCTTGAAAGAATGAAGTGAAGGGCCAGATCAATTCCGCTTAGGGTTAGGCGGTTTGTAACTCAGGGCAATGATCACAAACGGTAATCTTATCGTTTGTGGAACCATAGGTGGGTGCATGTTTGATTTGGGAGGAGAAGGGGAAATTATTTTCATCAAAACAACATGGCGAGAAATAGTTATCTTATGAGTCGATAAATCATAGCATTTGAATCCACGATGGTTCTCCTGGATATCCCAAACACACAAGTGTACTTAAGTCAAGTCAGAATGGTAGTGATTGAGGGATAACATAAGCACCCAAAACCCAAGATGAGAGTATGATGGTTTGCGCTGACACAGGATTTGAAGGGGAGAGGCATGGTTTAGGATCTTGGTTTCTAAAATGTTAAGAAGATAAGTTGCCATACTTAACGATGATGCCAAAAAGATCGGGGTAGGGAGGGAACTAGTAAAGTCCTAATGATATTATTGATAGACTGAATTTTCTTTTCGCTTTACCGCTTTAGAAGAAGTACGGTCATGAAAGACGAAAAACATCCCATTAGTTTCGCAAAAACTCTTGAATTGGCTATTATCATATTCCCTCCCATCATTACATTGGATATTCTTAATATGTCTCAAATTACTTAAGTATATGCCATCTAAGGATAGAGAATTTTGCATAAACATCCGATTTCCTAGCTAAGGAAAAAATCCACAAAATTTTGAGAAATCATCCAAGAAAAGAACATAATAACGATGACCCAATGAACTTAATAGAGAGGTCCATAAGTCACTATGAATATCAAAAGGTAACATTGTTCGAGACATAGAAGCACCAAAAGGCAACTTTACGTGGTTTACCAAGAATGCAAGAACCACAAATAACGGAAAGACTAGATTTAGGTAGTTGATGAATGCTATTATTCCGTCAGAGGTAACTTAAAACAAGTTTCGGATGTCCTAAACGATCATGCAGTAGAGAAGACGCCAAAGTCGTAAAGGTCAAGGCGTGAAGGAGTTGGTGGTAGTAAGAGGTTAAAGGTCCCCGCTTATTACATCTCATGATTGCCATCCCCGCTGAAAATCCTTTACAAAAATCCATTAGATCGAATTCAATGCAATGTATACATGTAATTATCATTGTAGAATTCTATGACAAAATTAAATTCTTAACGAGTCTAGCCCAGGAGCGTAGCAAAGAGCATTCTGTAAGGATAAGGGAGGGTTGAGGAGGTAAACGAGAATGACCATAACTATTTAATTGGAATAGACCACCATTACCGACATAATACCCTCCTTTTTATTTTGATTGCTCAAATTAAAATAAGATGAGAGATTACCTAAGATGTCATATGAGAAGATGTCAGCAAGATCCATGTACCAATTCGGATCAGCACAGCGCAGTCCGAGGAAAATGGAGTTTCCGTGGATTCAGCCGTTGGATCGTCACGAATTTTGACACCATCAAGATAACGTGTTGAAATCCAATCTGAACGGTGGAGATCGGAATCTAATCAGGTTTGATAGGTTAAATTATGTTTCCGTTAAGCAGATTGCTGAAAACTATGAGCCGATTTGGGGAAGGACAAAGGATCGAAGACGATCGATTGGACATAAAAGGGATGGTTGATTTGCAGGAGTATATCGAACGTGAGGTTCTGTATACGGGAGTACTGCAGTGGAAGATAGTCAGAAACTAACTTGATACCATGAAAGAATGTTTTCCGTGAGGAATTCATTGATAACCATGGGGTATAAATACAAGAGTACAATATAGAGTTTTAGACTAATGCTATTCTAATTAAGCTATACTAAACCTACATTATGATTAAGATTCTAGATTCTTTAATATTCTAACTAATATTTACATATCTATCAAGATCCCATCAACTATATGGGAATTCGAGGTGAGAGCTCACATAGTTCAATTGGAAGAGAATCAAAGGAGAGGCTGGCAGATTTTCAGCTTGACCGATTGGGAAAGAGCTCGACTGTGTCTACTGACTCTAGAAGCGATACAGTAGATGCTTGATATGGATGGGTGGATATTAACATCCACTCCTTCCACCTCATCTTCATATGGACAATATGAAAGTTGTCGAAAACCGAGGCGTGTGATGAAGGTTTTCAAGAAACTTCGGATTTAGTAAGGCACATAACCAATTAGTAGTCTTTTGTTGAAAACATAGTCGGTATTCGAAAGCAAGCTTACTTAAATTGCTCCTTTTGGATACCTAAGATGGATCATAGCACCTGCAGAGGGACAGTCTGAGGTATGATGTTAAGGAACGAAGAAGATAGTTGATGTGGAAATTCCTGATGTTGAAGATCATAATACATGCTCTCATAGGTCGACGCCAAGAAAAGTGGATGGTTGGCGGTATTTATGCCAAACCAAGACGATGATAAAATTCAATATTCAACAAAGATGGAGAATATTAAAACAAGAAATCACCAGTCGGTTACGGCGATTTCAATGAGATTGTTACTCTCATGAGAAACAAGGAGGCGGCTTCGTTTTCGTGAGTCGATTACTTTTCTTCCAAAGCAGAAAGGTTGGCAAGATGCCTTCAAGACTTAGATTTCATGGTCCTTCGCTTACTCGACCAACAAGAGGAATCGAAGAATTATTTACGAACGACGATCGTGCTATGGCGAATGCCCATGGATCGATAAATTAGATAATGTTGTAATTTACCCGCCACGCATCTAAATCACCACCACCCTATAATGACAAATTGTTAATGCCGGATAAACCATCGAAAATCAATTTTCAGATTCAAGCTCGGTTGACACACCAGATTGTGAAGCTATTCGCATATTTAGAATACAAATAGTGATATTGTAGAAGCAATAGCACAAGTTCCAGATAAATGATCCTGCGGAATAAAGAGCACTTAAGATATATTTTGTAGGAAAAAACTGTCGGGCTCGATTGGGTGTATCTAGCGCTCCTTATTAGAAAGGCAGAATGATTATTTAGAAAACCTGGAACTTGAGCTTATGAGGAATATAATCAGATTCTATACCAAGAAGAACTATTCTGGTTTCAAAAATCCGTAATTATGGCTTGCGATGGTAAACTAATACAAAATTTTTTTTACATACATAATATCAACCTCAAAAGGAGAAGAAGAAATAGAATTCTCATGCTTCAAATTGATGATGAATGGGTAAAATCAGACGAACTGTTGCGAGAACATGCGATCTCATATTTCTCAAAGCTGTTCCAGAATAGAGATACAAGGCGAAATAGCAATCACATCACCCGCGATCTCTAAATACCAAATCGGGCGAATACGTGAGGACGCCAATTTCGAGTAAACCGGGTAGATCTAAAAGAACTCAAAAGATGTAGTTTGGGCAACAATGCCTTCATGCCTTGACCGGATGGACGGATTGCAGCTTTTCCAAAAAGGTCGGAAATGGATCTCACCTTCTCTTCAGAATTTATCTCAGCCGCCCGTGAATTGCAAGTTCGACTCTTCCTTTTGAACAACTCATTTATGCTTAATTCAAGGTACAAAGTCCCACCTTGATTTCGTAATGTGCCAATTTCATTGTAACGCCATATATAAATTCATCACAAATGTGTGACAATGCACTTGAGAAATATCATGATGTCCCTTATCGCACTCAACCTAGCCGAAGTTTCATCAAGGGTCGCAGACGCATGATAATATTCGTCCCGCAAGAGACTCTCTACATTCTTCGAGATCCAAGAAGAACAAAGTAGGAAGCATGATTATGAAACTCGACCTTTGAAAAAGCGTATGATAAAGTGAACTGGATTTTGAGGATACTTACATGCTTTTAAATTCTCGAAGACTAGTCAAGTTGATAATGTTTGTGTGAAAATGCAAAGACTAAAATTCTATGGAATGGTGAAGCACCGGATGCTTTGATCACTCTTGTGGACTCCTCAAGGGACCCCTTCCCCACGCTTGTATATGGAGAGATTATTATACCTTATTAATGAGGCTTGGATAAGAAGAAATGGAATCCAATAGTGCCTTGCCGTGGGCCTCGCCTATCTCATCTTTTCTTCACGATTAACTTAATCCTCGATGGGAAAAGGATTTAGTAACCACAATCGAAAGTCTTCAAAACCACTGATTTCTACAACGTCCGGTCTCAAGTCAATCCAACAAAATCTAAAGTTTTCTTTTCAAAGTCTGAAGGAGCTACTTTAAAGAGAACTATCAATGATATTCTTTCAGGTTGGGCAAACAGTGAATCTCAGAATATCCGGAGTCTATCGATCTCATGGGAGGATAGATAGAAGAGTATGCGGAAACCTTCGATCGATCATGGCAAAATTGAGCCGGCCGAAAACAAAATTTTGTCCCTTGCGGTCGAAGCTACATTAATTCAATCCAGAATGGGCGAATTCCCATTTACTTACACTATGCAGCCTAACTTGTTCAGCTCCCGTGAGTATGTTTCATGATGTCGGATAAATTAAATCGGAGTCTTGGTCGAATAACATGGAGACGAAGAAAACCATTTGGTGGGTCAATTAAGCGATGATACAATCGAAAGAACATGGTGGTCTTCGACTTTGGTATAAGAACGCTGAAAGCAATGAAGCTTTGCACAAACTAGTTCCGAGATTTATGAAAAATAAGACGGGATATGGCGCAGATTAAAAGCTAAATATCTAAAATCTTTGGATATTCTTAATTATCAATTCAAACCAGAGATAGCCAGCTCGAAGGGTGTCATTAGATGTGAATAAGATTGAACCTTTCATTCACCGGAAAATTGGGGATGGAGGTAGCATTCCTTTCGTTCATAACTAGCCGGAAGCTGCATTATAGCCATATTGAAGTAGAAATCGATTCTGGAAGTCGTTAGAATGATAAAAGGAGAGATTGCCACACCAATAGCTTTTCAATATCTTGTTGAGGATTGTAAAGGCTTACATATGCCTTGGAATATTGAGTTCAATTGGATAAGAATGAATTCGATAGCTAATGTTAGCAAAGTTAGCTAGTTCGGTTTGGTCGGAAATTGGGAAACAATTCCTTCACCTCAGATATACCGCTTAATTTTGATATAGTCTAAAGAGTGCAATTCTTCAACACCAAAAAAGAAAAAGACCTTCATACCATGTAACTAGAAAGCGTAGATACCAAGCATCATCACAACAAATAATAAAATATTTTATTTTTATACACAAATTATACTACTCCATTTTATCAATAAAATTACATTTGCCTAATAAGGTAGCTTCCAACCCTAGGACGAGTTCTTAAGCTCTCCTATTAAAATATGAAGTCTTGAGCACACCTCCACTAAGACTATTCTCAATGATATGGTTGTCGCCGTCAGAAAATATAAAAAAACGTCTCATAAGGGTTCATGACGAGATTCAAAACTGCCTTTTAATAGGTCGTGGTTTCCGCTAATTTTTAATAATTTTTTTGTATATTTAATATATTTTAAGAGCATTGAAGTTAATTATATCAGACTTTGAAATATTTTGTTTTGAATTTAATAGGAAAAACTAGTGAAATTTGAAATGATCAAATATATTCAAGAACAGATATGTTTCAGAGACGGAAAACATAAGATCAAGAGACTTTTTATATTATATTTATTGTTTATAATTAATCAACTATGAATGAAACAAATGAAAATAATTTAAAATATTAGGAAATTAAAACTTCTAAGCTCATAACGAGCGTATATAAATGTAAACCTGTCGCACACGTCATCATGATCCCCATTGAAGTGGTCTCCACTTCTGACTTGGAAAATTACTGAAATGGTTTATGCTTAAAATACACTATGGTGTTTACATCAATTCCTTCCATTTTGTGGCGTTTTCTGAAAACAAAACAAAACAAGAAGTAACAACCTACTAAAGTCTAAAACAACATTAACAAAACTCTACTAAAGTCGAAAACAATATTAAACCTCTTTTACTTTAAAAGAAAAGGTACGCAGTGATGAGTGTTTGCAATCACACACACACACTAAAATGGCTTCCAGAAACTGATAAGATACAAATTAATAAGTTGACATGAACCACCAAAACTAATGGAAGAGAGCCTAACCTGGGCACACGCGTACAAATTTACTCAAACTTGCCAATCTATCATATTCTATAGATCAGGCACCACTTAAATGGGCAAAAGGTTCCTTCCTTTTTTTTTCCGAGTATTCGTAACGAACTAAAAGAAGAATCAGATCAATAAGATAATGAAAGACATGAAATAGAAAGGATAAAAATTAATTGTGAGATACAAACTTTCTTTATTATAGATTTAAGAGTTTGTATCGGATAATAAAAAAAAAAGTTGAGAGTTTTTAATTTATGTAATAGATGGAGAAAGACACCGGTATTACAGTACAATCTACTGATTAGTTAGTTCATATACATACAATTATCTACCAGCCAAAACAGTATAACATCTCAAACCCAAGTCTTCGTCCATATTACTCCCTCAATTTTCTTTAAATTTTCCACTATCAATTTGACGGGCAAGACGAAGACGACAAGAAGGATGACTCTTGGGTTGACCTATAGTGCAACTTGTTAGATATATTGGGTCTATAATCTGTTTTTTACCAAAAATTACTCTTAAAATATATTTATAAAAAATCATAAAATCTCAAAGAGTATTTATCTCTAAATAATTTATGTAAAAGCATTTAATTCCTAATTTATATTTTGTGAAAATCATTCATATTATTCAAAATCTATATCATAATGAAATTCATTTATTTTTATTTAAGAAAAAACACCAATGTTGAAACATAGACGCTTCATTAATAACATCGCGATTTTCGTTTATACAATATAACCATGTATCTCAATAAATTATTTTAAACCGCCTCGAGACTTCATCATTATATTTAATAATAATTCGATCAAAAATTAATAATGGTTTACTATTGGAAATTTGTAAAGAAAATGGAGCTAGCATTAGTATATTAATTAGATAGTTATATTCCATGGCTTCTTAAAAATCTTATTCCTAGCTTTGCCTATATATATGCATGATTGTATGGTTGTCAATATGCTAAACCAAAAGGTCACAGTAATAGTAGTAGTAGTATATAGTGGAGGATCTTTTCTTTCTCCTTTCTTCACTATTATGAATTATTCTTCTTCTTCTTCTTCCAGTTTTCTCAATCATGTCTAAGTTGATGAGCACTGTTTCTGTGTAGTGTTGATTTTGGTTCACATAATTGATGGTTTGATGCAGCTCATGTGGATCACCACTTTCACACTGTTCAAATTACCTCTTTTGCCAGCTTCAACCTGCACTATATCTCCCTTAACAACCACTAAAGGTTAGTTATACTATGCAATTATACATATCCTATGTCCCGAATAAGGTTTCATATGCTTTTATGATCAGAATTTGAAGTTGGTATAGTATAAGAGTTAGCTATCTCAATTTCAAGCTTAATTCATTTTGTTTGTACCTAGCTATCTACATGTCATCAAATACAAGAAACTCTGACATATCAGTAGAAAATGCGACAATTGAGATAGATAGAGAGTATCATGGTTTTAATATTTTAATGTTAGATTATAGAAATTTGTTTAGCAATATATATTTACCAAACTCACAGCTTATAAACCAACTCAGCTGATAATTTTGATGATACAGTTTATTTAAGAAAAAGAATAAGTTAAAAGTGATTTGTTTTTATATACTATATTTAAAAATTAACTAGTTTATCACATTATACGGAAAATTGGACCGAAGGTGAATTGAAAGAAGTAAATTGTTGGTTCGACTAATTTGACCGGTCGAACCACCAGTTGAACTGTTTACTAGTATTTACATAAAATATAGATTCTCCGTTTCACTAAAAGTATAATTTTTCGTTTGTTTCACTAAAAAGTGTTACATTTATTTTTATGAAAATTAGTTTTATAGTAAAACCTATTTCAACCAAATATTTTACCATAATGATTTCTTTCCACTCAATTAATATCTCATATTCATTCTCCACCACATATTTTGATCACATACTTTATACATTTTTCTTAAAATCGCTTTAATACAATCGTTTACCTTTACGAAAAGGATGAGTGATACTTATTTTCTGGATAAAGTAATGAGTGCACAAATACTGAACCTACATAATTGTATGTTAAACAATATAAATTGTCCTATAAATATTATGAAGTCAATATGCGAATTATATCCCAAATTTTATACATGAATAAGATACGTTTAATATAAAAGTAAGGAAATTGTTATCTATTATTTTATTGTATTTCATGAAGCTTAAAAATTATTTTAGAATGATCAAATTTGAATATTCATACTTTATCTTATATGAGATTGGGGAAAATAATTTAAAGAGTTAATCAGTGGTTGAATCACAAAACGCTTTTACTGGTTTGGATAAAATAAAGTGGTTTTACTGGTTCACACTTCACACTGGTTTGCTGTCGGTAGTTTCAATAAGTGACCACGACCATTTTTACAAAAATAACAATCAAAACGGTTGAACTGTGCCGGTTAATTTGATTTTTAATACAATAGTTTATCGCTAATTAATTTATTAAACACCTCTCTTACTAAATATTTTGATAAATGATAGACTAGATCTAGCAAAACCAATTTTATTTATCAATACTCAGTTCCACTTTGGCAAAAGTAAGCTCATTATATATAATATAAGTAGTTTAAAAAATCATATTATAAATTAGTTAAAAGTTGATTATTATATAACTGATATTTCATCCTTTATTTGCAAATTATTTAGATTAATTAAGTGTTTTACAAGATTTATTATTTGACAAAATCAATTTTAAACTGATTAAAATCAATTGACAATTTTTAAATAAATAACATACCTACTTAATTCGTCCTAAAATAGCTCAGTTGTTATATTTTACCATTTCACGTTGTATCAAGTTGTTACATTTCAATTTATTACATTTTCAAAATAACATTACCCTCAGAATCAGATAAATATTTATAACTTTAATTTACCTCACTCACTTATTTATTACTTTTTATTTTATTAAAAAGCACCTATTTTTATATTTTTTTATTCATTATATACTACAACAACTCACCTCACTCCTATAATATTATTTTCTTATGTTTCCTGTGATAAAATGAAATATAGCGATTGTTTTGGTGCGGAGTTTGAAATGATGATATTTTAGTCAATGGAAGTTTGAATCTAATTAGAATCTATGATGATGGAGGTTTGTCTTGGCCATGATAGGTTGTTTGCTATAATTAATGATTGCAGTTGTTTAATTAATTAATTTAGCCCAATAATTAAAATGAATGGAAGATTAGGCAGAACAGCTGTGATTGAGTGTGAACCTTTGCCTTTTATGAAGATGAAGAAGAAACTAAAATAAATCCATGTTGATGTTTATTAATAATGGTGGGCTATTCACTTCATTGTCTTATAGCACACCATACCATCTGCATTTGTCCATTTCTGTGTAACTCCAACAGCCCTGTGACTACTTCTTCCACTAGAGTCGACTTTCACCATTTTGGAGTTTGTATCCGTGTGAATTGAATTTAGGTTGACGTGACCCTGAGTCTATAATACTATGACAAGATTTATCTCATTCAAAAACTCAAAATCAGAGAGATTAGAATCTAAATCATTTACATTAATACTCCATTACGACGTTTTTCTGTATATTTTTTTACGTGAACATACTATTGTAGTAGTAAAGGATCGGGGCATGTTCATGATGTGATTATATATTTGGTGGAATAACATTAAAAACTGCATGTCACTATAGCATTATCGATGTAGTATAGAAAACAATTGAGACAAACCTATCTTAGTTTTTTTTTTTTTAAATAGGAAAATGTATTTATATCAATTTTCAATTATGAAATGTGCTGGAAGACATCATTGTCCAAGAATATTGTCGCACAACTATTTAGCTTTAGTTTGTGTGGTAGTATGGTTCATCTGACAAGAAACTTCAATAATCTCTGTGTTCACTATATTTGCCATATTTTATAGTCACATATTTTAATTGGATACACATTTTCTAAAACGATTTCACCCTATACTTATATCATACTATAGTGACTCATGTAGTTACAATCAAAGATGATTAAACTAAATACCAATTGAAGAACCGAACTAGGTAAATCATCAATGTGCATATTATCTATGGACATAGTAACCATCCTTGATCCTAAATCCAGTGTATGGTCATACCCTGCAGGAGAAAGGAAATCCACATTGGATGTCTTTCACAGGCATGGTCCGTGTTCACAACCAGGGCCAAGACAAGTCCACAACCAAACCATTCTTGAGAACGTCTGTTCCCATGACGAATCGAGGGTAAATGTGATCCAGACCCGACTCAGACCCAAATCAAACACAAACGAGATCACGGACAAGAAGGTCAACTTCCCCGACAATCAGGCTCTCACTTCGGGAACTACCTTGTGAAAGTAGGCCTCGCACCCCAACCAAATATGTATCTCTCATATTCAGCACTGGTAGTGACCTAACATGGACACAATGCCAACCATGCACGATCATGCTACCAACAACAAGATCCAATCTTCAACCCTTCATCATCTACCTCCCACTCAAACATCACTTGCACTTCAAACTTATGTTCTCAATTGAGATCCGCCACGGGAACAGCCCGATGCTCTACCTCCACGCATCTACGGGATACAATATGGCGACCAGTCTTTCTCCGCTGGATTTTTAGTAGAGACAAACTAACAATATCCAACTGATGTTTTCCCCAATCCTTTGTTCGGTGCGCCAGAACAACCAAGGTTTGTTCGCAACACGGCTGTTTATTAGCTTGGGAGAGACAGTCTTTCCATAGTGTCGCAAACAACGCAAAAGTACGGCAAATACTTCTCCTATTGCTTGCCATCAACTTCAAGCTCATCAGGATACTTAAATACTCAGGCAAAGGTACAGACTAAAATTTTGGTTTTAAAGTTTCATGTTGATTATACAACGGTGAGCTGAAAACTGATACGCGATTCTGTACTTTTTCATCTGTCTTTGCTGATATTTTTAACCTTCGATCCATAGGAACTTCAGAGAATGCCAAATTCACCCTTTCTCCAGCTCTCAAGGAACGCTTTCATTCTATTTCATCGATATCCTGGCGAGCAAGCGTAGGTGGACGCCAATCACCACTTTCCGTATCCACATTCACCACAGCAGGGTCAATAATCGACACTTGGCACGGTGAATAACATCGACTCCCACCGCAGCTTATAGTGCAATGAGTACAGCATTCCAGAAGAAGCTTTGATGTCCCAAGTACCTGAGCTCTCCAGCCTTTTCCATACTGGATACATGCCACGATTTCAGCAATTATACATCTGTGTCAATTCCTTATATAAGTTTCACATTTGGAGTGAAATGAATGTTAACTTGGACCTTCAGGGATACTTTGTGTTTGTTAGCATCGTCATGGCTTGCTTTGCAGCCGGGGCAATGGCGATGCGAGGATGTCGGGATATTTGGTAATACTCAGCAGAAGACATTGCAGGTTGTGTATGATGTTGCTGGTGAAAGTTAGGATTTGGTGCCGGTGGATGCAAGTAAAATGATGCATATGTTATTCTGGATGTAGAAGCAAAAGAAATGCAGTATTCCTCGCAGGAATTTTATATGTTTCATATATAAATTATGTGGCAAGTCATGGTTTATTAAAGTTAAGGTAAAAGAAATAAATTGAATTGGTAAACAAATTTGGAGGTGACAACTGTATATATTGCCTGCTTCTAGTTATGGTTTATAATTTGTTTTCATAATAATATCCCATCAAGAAAACTAATGTCATGTATGCCATCACACAATGAACTACAAGGAAACAACCATAACAGTTATATAAATAACTATATGCTCACATGTATAACTACTATACCAACAACACATGTTTAGAAAAACAGATAATGCAATTATATGATAAAATACAAAATGTTTGAAACCAAGTATGTTATTGTAGTTAAAGATGCGATGTTAATCCTGTTACTCGAAAAGTTACGGTGTTGCAAAATGCTGTACCATCTGTCAAATGGATTAGGTTGAACCTGAGGTTGAGAAATTGGTGAATGGACCATAGCCATTGGCCTTTGTTCATATGATTCAGAGTTTCAGACATCATTAATATTCCCAAAACAGCCAGGTTCAGATGGTTTCTAACTGCAATAGTGCACTTAAACATTAGGGAAAAGCCATTTTCTCCAAGAATAAATTATGAAAACATACATACAAAATGCTTAGTTTATCTACAAGTACAGCCCAAGTGATTTAACCTTCAAAAATTTGAGCCATTTCTTTTCTTTTCCTTCCTAGCAACTGCATTCGACGTCCATAAATGGATTCCTCAGCATTAGCCAAAGCTCCGCGTGTCACTAAGCTTCCTCATAGCAGCCTCGTACACTGGCTTCTCCTTCTTGTTTCGATTCGCCATTTCTTAGTTTGGAAACTTGCACCCTCAAATTTTTATCTCATCTTCACAAGCAAGCAGAGCTCTCCTGTCCTCTTTCCTCACCTCTCCATTCCCTTATTCTGCTGCAGCTGCTGCTGCTTCTTCCCAGATTCCCATTCAGTATTTGTCCATGCATCGTGTTATGATTTATAAGAGAAAAACATCTTTGATTCCTCCTCATCCTCAGCATCCTTTATTGCTGCAGCCAACTTCTATCCCGCTTTCTTACTAATTCTACTGGCGCTTCCCCGAGAATCTTTAGTTTCTACTGTCTCAGTTTTGACAGCATGATCAAGAGACTGTTTCGTGGAAGAACTTTACGGAAACTGGTCCAGAATCCCCTGTCCCGATGCACCTAAACCCATTCCTTCACGGTAACCCATATTTGCCATCATTTTCGATTAATGCCTCGGGTGTGATTTTCCCACGTGGCAAATATGGCAGTGTCAGTTTGAACCCTCTCTGTGATGTTGAGCTTTCTAGAAATCCCAACCCTTGTGGATTATTATCATCAGAGTCACTAGAATCATATAATTCAGAACTTCCATCAGATTCTTGTTCATCACTCGCCTGTATGTATTCCAATAACGCCATGGCTTCAGTCCCCAGCTTCGCTTGAACTTCCATCATCACTAAAACCACTTCCTAATCCGAGATTTCCATCCCATGATGCAAGCTCAGCTTCCCTCCAGACGCCAGCTTTAGGGCTGAAAGCGCCAAAATGCTGGAACCCACCAATGATTGATCCCATATCAGGAGATAATTCTTCAAGGAAAATACTGGAACGCTAATTCCTGACAACGATAAATATATATTAGCCCAGTTCAAGATGCTTATGAACAGATAGGTAGTAACATGTCACAAATAACCCAAGTAAGCTGATGACAAGTTCAATTACACAATCAACCTAAACAAAAATGTTAAAAATTGAATGGGGATAGAACCAGGAGATATATATATTATCAAACACAGTTCATAATATACAATGGACTGATGCAGACCATTGAAGCAGGAGACGAGGTAAATCCATTCTTCTAACTAAGAAGGAAGTATCTAGTTAGATCAAGGCTCACTCAAACTAGAGAATCTACTCACTCTTCTATAGTTGGCTGTATCAAATTTAAGAGGAATAATCTGTCTCATAGAATAGTCCACATATCAAGATATACAAACAATTTGTTGATATTAGAAACCATCCATAAGGTCAATGTTACAAATTTTGATATGCTTTGAAACATACCATGTGATAAGCGGCAATTACTAGCAAATCGACATCGTTGTAGAAAGAACTTGCACATCTGCACTAGTGTGGTCTAGCATTAGTATCAGAGACCAACTTAAACCAGTCAATTCATCAAGACAAAAGAGAGTGAAAAACGCGGTGCATAAGAATTTCAAAGCATCAACAGTCTTTGAGTTTTATATAATTAAACTAAGTACTGTTTTTTAATGTTCAAGAATATTTATAGCTGATTCCGTGAATCACCTCTAAAGGTGCTTTACAAAATCAGAAGCTAAATAAAACAGAAGTTGGTTCTGCAAACACTGTTTCTGGTTAAACTAAGCAGTGATAGTTTACAAAAACAGTATGTCAATAAAATAAGCAGAAGCAACTTGCAAAATTAGTCAAGCAGGCAAAACCACAAAAGGTGGGAAAAAGGGCAGCGAGAGTATTGAAAATGACTATCAGATAGGTTTTTCAATCCAGGTACAATCAATTCAGGATCATGGTATCCTTAAAGGTTGGAGGAAATAAAAAACTAGAGACTGTAGCCACAACAATCATGGCAAAATGGTTGAATGTTATGGAATTTCGCTCTTATTCAGGAAATGATAAAGTCTCAAAATGCATGAATGAATCTTATTCATAGCTATTATATGGACAGGACATTTTCAAGTTGTGATATAACAGGGATTATAATGCTGATTCTCAACAAAATTATGTCATGCTCCAAAGATCTCCAGGATTATGATGCTAAACTCAATACTTAACCGATACAGATAGGAGGAGAATTAGCAATATATTTTGAAGGTACATAAGATAAATCTTGCAAATGTGGAAAATATCAGTTTTAACTCTAGCTGTACATGTTATAGGAAAAGGCACTAAGATGACCCTTAGTTAACTTAAACCATCTGTATGCTAATCATATACCCTCCATCCCAAATTCAACTTCCCAAGATTCTGTTTTGGGACGCCCCAATTTCAACTTCCCATTCCTTTAATGGAAAATCTTTCTCCTACTTTATTCACTCCTTTCATACTTTTTATTCACTATCTCTTACTTTATTCAATCTCTTTCCTACTTTATTACCATCTTCATACTTTACTCACTTTTCTCTTAAAACTTATGTTTGGACCCGCTGGTAATTGAATCCGGGAAGGAGGGAGTATAATGGCAACATGAAAAATTAAAGTATCTAAACTGATATAGGAAACAAATAAAAAAAATAAAAAAAATAAAACAGTAAAGGAGAAGATTAGTGAATACTAAAACTCACCACCATGTTTTCAGACGTCGGTGTAAGGAAAGATATCTTTGCAGTTTCTGATCCTTCCAACCCAACAACAAGACCACTGTACCACCTCCCATCAGTGTGGCGGAATCTACATTTTGATCCAACTGAAAATCTTGGTTCCACCAGTTCTTCATCTTCACCTGTTTTGAGCTAAGGACTCTACTTTGTCTTTGACGCCATCAGTACACAACGTAAGCTTGCAAAACGAATCAGCCTCTCAAGCAACCTTGCCTGCTTTAACTCAAATAGCCCCTTCTCAGCATCTTTTGATCGCTTGAACGAGCTCCACATGGATCTATACAAGCATTATACATCGAGATAATTAGAGCACAAAAAAAAGACAGTATCAGCAGCGATAAAGTGCAATATCACAAACTTTCTGGCCATAGATAATTTCATCCAGCATGGATTTTGTGACAAAATACATCAATGCAAGAATTGGTTTTGTCTATTCACTAATCACAACGGCAAATAATATGAATTCAAGTAAAACCTTTCAACTACAGGTGTATCCTTTAAAAGATCCAAATATAAAGAATAAGGAAGCACTACAGCAAAGATACATGACACCCATAATACTTCAATGCATGATGATCGAGAGAATTGCATTTCACTTAACTAGACAACAACAGATTACAAGGACTCTCAAAATTGAAATGTAACATGCACAAGGATCTAAAGACCCACTCAACATGCCAAAGAAACTCTGTCATGTTCACATATTAGCAGAGCAAAACTCATGAAACAAAGTCCAAGCAGTTCAGGTGGCAGATTATACATATCTAAACTGCACATAAGTTTTCGTTATTCAAAGCCAAATCTGTTTGATTTCTGGTAACAATCTTCTACGCTCCCGACAGAAACTCAACAGGAAAGATAAAAATTAAAATACATAAAAGAACGTTAAACCCACTTTTATTATATGCATTTTGCATGAAGTTCAATGTGACTTCATCAGAAGTTATTATTACGTAATCATTTGATGTTTCTGAAACTCTATTTGAGCTTCGTGTTGGTGAGCCTATTCAAATGTAGATACTCTTGAGACTAAAGTATACAGCAGGTTTCTGCAACCAGTTTTATTGTATGGAACAACGGAGACATCTTCATAATGGACTAGGTGAAAAACTACAGGTTCCACGCTTTGTCCTTTAGTAGTATGGTCTTCTTTGAGGACGCCAAAATTCAGACATTTTCAGACTAAAGAAAAGTAGTATGGTCTTCTTTCTATCCATGCCCATTCAACATATGATGCCTAAAATCACATTGACATCTCATTGTTCATGAGATCTCACCAGTTCCTAAATAAAGATGACGCTAAACTTAATCATAAATCTAAGAATTTTCCGGGTTTTTTTAGAGTAAGTCTGAAGAAAACACGCTTCACACCAGTGTAAAATAGGGGAAAGAGGGGGTGGTGGTGTGCAGTTTACTAATGTTAGGAGAAGATGGCCTTTCCTAAGAATTTCACTTTGTTTTACTATCACAGTATGTTTCTTTTCTCTCATTTTCAGGCAATTTAAATTAACTTACACTGATATACCTAAATATTTATAGTTCAAACATAGTGTAACCCATCCATCAGATTAGCTGGTTAATTAAGAAGTTTTCCGAGAAGGCGCATTTAGTTCTATTTTCGCAATTAACGAACATTGTGGTATATGATGTCGAGACCCACGGACCTAAGGGAGAGCTTAGTAAAAATATAGAACATCACTTTCTATACATGGATTATTCCTTTTCTAATCTGAAAAAAAAAAAAATAGAAGCAGTTGGCTTTTAAAATAACCAAAACGTCATAGCAGTCGGTAGAACATCATCTTCTCGAGTCACCGGTCGAGGTTCAAATTCGGCAGATAGTGTCAGCTTTCATAAACTGTCACCTACTCAGTCAGTTGTATCCCCATTCTCTGGAATATGCACACCGAGGCTCTATCATCTACTAATTTGTTATCATATATTTTCTCCTTATTTTAGCCATCAACCAACCTAGTTAAAACAAAATCTAGACAACCCATATATTGCAAACCCTACAGCACTGGACAGGTGGATACAAGACAGTACCAAGTATCTGCGGTTTACGCCTAGGAGTACTGGGTCTAAAATCCCATTCGATCCCCTAGGCTTTCATCTCTAAGTGTCAGCTGCTGCAGGGTAAACCACCGATAAACTCCCGAAGAAAGATTACAACTTTTAATCCTAATGCAATCCAAAGAGAAACTCTTCTCAAACCAATATCAACATAATCGACAAAAACCGAAAGACAGACTTAATTTAATGCAGCTAGAATAGGTAGTAAATTGATAGAAGACAGAATTAGAACAATTATTCCATAATGTTGAAGAGTTAAGGAATGGAGTAGAATGATTAGAAATGAAGTGGAAAATGGAGAAAACATGGCGTAACAAGGAGCATAGGTAATTGGAAAAGGGAAAAAAGTAGTATTACCGAGAGAAGTTCGGGGTTTTGGGGATCGGATGAGAGGGCTTCGGCAACGGCTTTGATGGAATCGTCGTGGTCATGGAGTTGAGACTCAGTTGCTCTTCCAAATTCTCTTCTTCTTCTCCATCCGCCATTGCTAACCTAATGGAGAAGAATCAATCACAAAAATAAACAACGCTCACGCTTTCAACCTCACTTATTATAACTCGGTCCACCAACTGATTTGGGCACCGTTTGGCTGGAGATGTGTGACTAGCGCGGTCAACCTATTTAAATCACATACGATATCCGCGATGATTTTCATGCTGCTTTGATACGGTCAAAAAAATACGTTTTCGTAGATGTAAAACGTAGATGTATTTGGTTATGTAGTTCAGAATGCATTCATGTGTTTGGTACAGATTAATAAGTGTTTGCAAACGTATTTTATGTGGTTAATGACCAAAATAATTCTAAAACCCCATTCTTTTTGCTGTCGTTTGGTATGATGGATATGGAAGCGTATGTTCATCTGTAATCTTTTATTGATGTAAATAACTTAATGTTTAAATTGAATAAGGTAGAATTTGACCATTTTAGGTGATGTATCATAAAGTTGTCATCTTGGTATACTTGTAGCTAGTGTGTTTATATTTAATTTTATATTGTAGTAGAGTTTTGTTGGAGATGTTATTTTCGAGTGGTATAGATCAAAGTAGCGAATCCGACACTACTAAATTTTAATTTACTCAACACCGATGTAATGGAAAATATAGTTAGCATCGAACTAATATATTGTGGTATTAATTATCGGAAATGTTTTTATTGGATAAATAAATGACATATTAATTTGGACAAAGCTAAAATTCAATGAACATTCACTAATTTAAATGACATATTAATTACGGATAACAAATCAGGATCAGATCACCAATTTACACTTTAACACACCTAAAATTCAATTAAATCAGATAATAAAGCTTTGTGTAGTCTAAGGCTTTTAATTTGGACAACTAACAAATTATTTTATATGTCAAAGCTATAATGCTTAATACTACCTAACATCGAGACAAAACTAACAAGTTATTTTAATTATTTACTCTTAGTTTTTTAATTTCACCAACTAACAAGTGATTTTATAAAATGCTTAATACTATCGTCACATCCAGACAAAACTAATTTTGAATTTAGTTTGTAATGCTTCAATTAATCACACTAATTTGAGTTATCATGAAGCAGTTTTGGGTTCTAGAAGCTGAAAAAAACACCCAAACAATTGAACCTGATAATAACAAACAATCAATTAATTCCAATACTAGAACGTGAGAACACACGTCACATAGTTATAAAGACGATACCAAAATAAGTAATATTGTTGCTTCTAATAATGGATTTTTTTTTTTTTCGTTGAATTAGTTTTTAAGTTGATCTGTTTTAATTTAATTAGAGAAGATGGAGCATAAAGATTGGTTATCGTTCTTTTTTATGATGTATATTGATTTTGTTAGGTTGAATTAGGGTTTAAAATTTAATTGGAGAAAACATAATGATTTTTTTTAATGATGAATTGATTTTGTTTGGGGTTGAATTAGTGTTTAAAATTTAAATGGATAAGGGAGATTGGTTTTTGTTGAGATTGAATTCGGGCTTGTAATTGATCAATAAAACAAATTATTTTTGTAATTAAAGCCCAATTTACACATATATTATAATATAATTTTATGAGATCATTTCTGGAGATTAATTCAACATCACATATTTACGACAAAACATCATATGTTTAACTCAAACATCGTATAATAAACTCAAGATTATACTGCATTACATGGATTATTTAACATGAATGTTTGAAGTTAAACGCGTATGTCATATAAAATACGTAATGCTTGATTTTGGCCTCTCCAGAGCCTCCAAAAGTTACTCACAAATAAGCTTACTTTAACTTAAATTAAGTACTCAATTGTACAATTTCAATAGTTATTCATATATCTGTAATATATAGAACTACACATATCAAACTATATGATTTTATTCAAAAACATGATTGACCATAACATTAAGTACATGCATCCTTTGCAAAACCAAAATAAATTAAGACAGATCACAATTTATAGCAGTTGATCGTAGCTTAATTTAGTTAATTACCCTTAGATCATACAAACACCTTAATATATATTAGTTACATTATGGCAACAAGGATATTCGGATATTCATGTAACTTCATGTCCATTTTCAAGGATGAGGTAGTCTTTTCTCAAAGTCCAAATTATACAGTTGATGAAGTGTTTCAGAATACATAGTCTGACTAATGTATTCCAAGATTCCATTTAGAGCTGTATTGAGATACAGCCCACAATTTTTTTCGACTCGCTATTCTGCATTCCATTGGCATTTTTTCGCATCAAACATTGTGACTAAAGGCGTCAACCCACTTAAAACGCTTAGTCATAGCGCATCAAACACTACCTTGGACTTTGGAGTATGCTTAGGACTAATTTTCGTTAGATTAGGAAAATCCGCTTTTTTTAAATTAGATCGGCTATTTGGATTTCAGATACACACATACCGCCAGTAATACATGCATGTTAGGGTTGATGTCATATACACTACATACACTACACGACACGCATAAAAGCCAGTATTTTATGAAATAGACACTCCAAAAACTCGAGAGTAAAGAGAGTCCAACGCCAACTAGGCCTGCCAATGGTTTGAACCACAACAACCCACACAAAATCCAACCCAACCCACAAATGGAGGAAGTTGACCGTCCAGCCCCGTTGTAGAGACCAAATCGTAAGAAACCAAATTGATCTAATCAATCCAAACCGAAGATTTCGTCCGTTGGTCCGGATTTTACAAAGCAGCCTTTTTTCAAATCTATTTATCTATATACATATAAAAAGAAGACATTTTCAAGTTCTAAGATAAATACGCTATTACGCCGACGCCAAGACTATAAAAGATTCCTTTACGCTTGGCCGGCTTTTTTCTTTTATGTATTTTGACTATTCGGGTTGTTAGAATTTTAAATTTGATATGTTGGTTGCGAACATTTTAAGAATTAAGATGTAGGCACTCATATAACTCCCATTATTTATTTTTAAGATGTCAATCAATCTATAATTTTTATTTAATCTCATATATATTTATAAACCCAAAAATATTTTGAATGTATATAGATTCACCACTTACAAGACATTTAATCCATAGACAAGAAACTTGAATATTTTATTAATCAATTAAATTATTTATATATTAAATTAAACATTAGGTAGTTTATTAAATGATATAAAGTGAAATAATAAAATTTAAAAATATAGCATTTATTAAATACTACTTAATACCCTCCATTTATCAAAAAATCAATATTTATTTAGGTGTCCGACAAATAGACACTTTAAAAATTAACAAGAAGTAACGTATCGATTAAACAAAACCATCATCTTATCAACATTTACGTTAATTCTCACCTGCTTACTTTTTACTCATTATTTATTCAAATATTACCTTCTATCTTATATACTTGCTATATGGAACATTTTGAATATAAATTTCAATTTATCTATATTATACATTAATCAAAAAACATTTAGAGCATTTCCATTCATCCAATTCATTCATTGAAGGTTAAATTTTCTATTCTTTCATCGTCAAGTTTTTTTCACTGGCCATCCATTCCCCATCGAGGTGATCTTAATGGATGATTTATTATGGTTTGTAAGGTGTAAAGATTTGAAAGTCCGCTTCTAAATCATTAAGGACACACAAGACACACAATAATATATATTGGGAAACAAATTATCGGGCTTTCTATATTTTGGCCATTCTTTCTCTTAAACTTGGAAAATGTAATCGAGAGTATATTTAAGTCCTCTATCAACGCTAGGCGCTTGAGTAAATCATATATACATCTCGATTTAATTACACTCAAGTGATTGTTCGACATGCAACTTAAATTGACTGGATTTTAATAGGTTATAACCGTGAATAGTAATCGAAGTTTTGAGAAATCGAGTTTGTGATAGAGTTAAATTTTATAGGTTTTATAGGTTGATATATATAGGGTGTGAGAGTGAAGTGATGTGTTAGAATTTTTAAGTTTTATATGTTTTATAGAGTTTTATACTCTCTAATCGACAGAGTATGCGCTTATTCTAAAATATTATCATTTTAAATTCATATACTTTTGATAAAAAAATCAACTTAATGTTCACATTCAATTTAAACTCAACTTGAGTTTCAATTTAGTAACTCAATCGAGTTGATTTTGAAATTTTGTATTTAGCTGACCGTGAGTTTGATAGGTTTAGTAGTACATTTGAGTTTTGAAGTTGATGAATAATAGTTTAACTCGAGGTTGCATAGCTATGTAGAGTGCATGGAGATACAAATACTAAAATTTTGGCAAAACTCAACTTGATTCGATAACCAAACACACAAACAATTTCACGTAAGAAATCAAGTTTTAACTTTATATATGTAAACTTTAAAAAAAAATACCAAAATAAAACAAAAAAAAAAATTGTGTAGAGTTAATATTTTAAGGAAGAAAGTGTAAGGTTTTATAAAAATGTTTATGGTATTAAAGGTTACGAAAGTGTGCATGTATCTTTGTAATTGTGTATGTATCTTTGTAATTCTTAAGGAATTGATATGTTTCAAGAATTTTGTTGCAATTTTTAGTAAACCATAAAAATTTATATTTTTGTAAAACCACAGTAGTTGTAATTAAGAAATGTAAGTATATATGTCATTGCAATGGTATGTGATCATGTGATGTTTGTAGCTTAACATACGATTTCATGACAAAATATGTGATGTTTGATTTGATCACCGAGAGATGTCTCTAAAAGTTACTCTTAACATATTTAGATATTTCACTATAACAATATCGATGTCTTTCTAGTCATCCAAAGGAGTAACCAATTTGAAGATGTAATCATTGCATCAATTATACAAGAAGCGGGCGGGTTTGACAAGTTAGACATGTTTTGAATCAAACAAGAAAATATGCATACTAGAACGTGAGAACACGATGTGCTGTTATCGCCATCTACTTACAAATAATTGATAAAATATATGAATGTGAGTAATATCATTGTTTCGATAATGGATCTGCTTTTCCGAAGTTGAATTAGGTTTATGTTATCGCAAATTAATTTGTTTTAATTCAATTGGAGACGGTGGAGAAGAAAGATTGATTATCCTTGTTTTTAAGATGAATTGATTTGGTCAGTTTAATTAGTCTTGAAATTTAATTGGAGAAGACATATTGATTTTTTTTATGATGAATTGATTTTGTTAGGTTTGTATTGTTTTTAGTAACTAAAGTCTAATTTATACATACTTATCACAAATGAGTTCAATTTAAATTAAATTATACTCAATTGCACAACTTTAATAGTTGTCCACTTATATATATACCATAATAGATCAACTAATTAACAAAGCTAAAAGATGTGATTATTGTCGGTCCATAGCACGGCAAAGTAAAAGACTAGATGGGGTGAATAGTTTTTAAAACTTTGTCGATAAACACAGCTTTTCAGACATGAAGATATCTAATACATAAATTCAGAGAGCGAAGACTTTATGTGATAAGTGCACTTGCAAAGAAGATAAGTGTAAATACTTTGCAAGATAAATAAAGCAAGTAATAAACCCAGAAAGTAAATAACACAAGTCTTTTATAGTGGTATCCTAAGGTATGAATCCTTCAACTAATCCACTTTTTTACTTTCGCATCTAGAATCCACTAAGATGTATAATTGAGGTAACCTTACAAGCATCTTCTCTAGATTCCTAAATACACTAGTTCCCAACCAAGTGTCTCTTAGTTATTCAACGGCCACAACAAGTACTTCTATCGTAAACTGAGCTATTCCTTAGTTTCCCAAACCAAGTACTTCCTATGCTCAAGAATCTTGAGTTATTCCTTAGTTTCCCAAACTAAGTACTTCCTCAGTACTCTACCATTAAGGTGTCGGTCAAGGTAGTTTGTCGTGAGCTTTAATAACTTGTTCATTATTCAGATAGCTATATGAATCAAGTATACTTAATACACTTTGCAATGTATGGTATCTTCTTTATCGACTCAAGTCTATGATAAGTGTTTAAGAGAATGAATCATATGAAATCTTTAGTTCAACTCTTTCACAAATAACAATGCTTGTTAAGGATCGTGACACTTAGAACTTTATGCTACTTAGAATCAAGAGCTTTGGCTCAAATGTAAAGCTTGAAGGTAAGTAGTGTGTTTGAGAGAGCTTGTGAGAGTATTCAATATAAGTTCAAAGATCTAAGGTGTAAGTTCCGTGTGTTCTCAAGCAATCTTAGGTTGATATTTATAGATGAATTGAGTGCCATTTGAATAGTATCCGTAGATTTAACTCAATTTCAAACTATTGATATCCGAGTATAGCATCAGAGTAGTTTTGTCTTCTTCTTCGAAGATACCGCTTTTGTTCTATTTCGTCATGCATTTAATGCATTGTACTATACTTTGTCTCAGAGTGCCAACTAACTATGATGCTTTCAAGCCTTGCACGCCCTTTTTCAGAGACTATTACAACTCCATACCACTTGTTAAAATATATTGTTTCAAAACATAATCTTTATCCAAGGTATCCGAGTGTAGATATCTGTAAGCACTTTTTCCTCGCTTTAAACCTTTTATTTCGCAGATCTTTTGCACCACCGCTTATTTAAAATGCTTCGTGGTCTTCAATATCCGGTCATAGGTATCTAAAAACCTTTGTCTTCAAAGAATCTTGTGCTTTCAGATCTTCAAAATTTGTTGAACTTTTCCGCCGGATGCCTTCTTCTTGGTCTTCTTGAGAATAAAATTACATTCGTAGACCTAACATCCTATACAAGATTTTCTAGACTATCATACTTAGTGAGTTTCTCTTTACGTTGTTCAAGGAACCAAGAGTACTAACCACCTTTCTCGAGCTAAGATAAGTCATTAGGTTGTCGATCAAAATCTAAAGTATATTCCTAACAAATTTCTCCCATTTTGATCACCAACGATGACTATCTCGACCTATTATAAACTGGACGAGGAAACAATACATCACTTAATCATTTCTTATGATTTTACTGTGATAATTATGCGTAAAGTAAACATCAACCAAATCACAAGGTGTGATCTTTCATAAGTTATCTTTATAGAAATTGATATCCTGAGAGTAGTTCATTAGATAAGTTACAAAGAAAGTTCGTAGATAACTTTAATACAAGATAAAATAACATTTCGTCAACAAGAAGATACAAAAATACATTGTTTAAATTAGACAACAGAGTAACCAAGCTCCAAGTAGACATCCTAATAAACTAGTCTTCAAGTCTTCAACACTTCAAGTCTTCAAAGGCCCATGGATCAATCAAATTTCCTATCACTAAACCTTTTGATATCATCGAGTAGTCATAGAGAATTGTTCCGACAATCATCTCTGTCTCCGCAAATCCACGCACTTGCATCTGCAGTTTTGGTAGATTCTTCGCAAAGTGCTTGACCCATACTTTTCCCCACTTCCTGTGCATGCTCGATTCGATCGATAGCTTCAAGTATTCATATATGATCTTCAGACATCCGATGTCACCCTTGTATTGATCTTCACCAAGTAGAAGGACTCATAGGTTCCACAAAAAAGTCTTGCTCTTGTGCTCTGCTCCAAAGATGTTGGGAATTCGCACATCATCCGCTTTCCATAAGGACATTCATCGAGAGGTCATTTTCATCGCTTCTATTCTCTCGATTACTTCAAAATCCAACCAGCTTTGATGTGGTTGGTGTTAATCAAGATCGCTTGTCTTTTCTCCATGCCATGAGCTTATGGATTGGTTCGAAATTTTCATTTACCAATAAGTTCTTGAGTTCCGTAATCTAGTAGCCATTCTTCCGATTAATGCACATGTAGACAGAGGACTCATTGTTGGTCTTCACATACTCAATCTTCTTCAGCCCGAGTGGTAGAAGTTTTCTTTGTTCAAATTTCACTGCTCCTCCTTTGTCTAATTTTTCCTCGGGGTATTGCTTCAAGAACCACCGGATAGACTTGGTATTTTCAGAGGGTGTTTTAGCCGCCAAAGGCTTTGCATCTACTTAGTTAGGCTATCAATTTTTCTTTTTCTCAAGAGGAGCTTCATCTTCATCACCTCTTCATCATCATCAATATCAATTTTGTGAGACTTTTTCGCCTTTCATCGCCTGTGGATTTGATTCGCCTTCTTCTTCATCTTCGTAAGACTCATCAATCCTCTTACTTGTCTTCTCCTCGAGCCTTGGTACTCTTTGGAGGTTTCGTTCGCCCTTGTCATTATTCCTTTTTCAGAAGTTGCTGGTGGCCACTATCAGAAAGCCGACCGAGGAGTGCCTATTAAATCTGAGAGGTGGTTGTTCAGATTTTCCTTTGTTTCCTCTTCCTCCTCCTCCTCGAAAGCATCTTGAAATTCTTCCCTTAGTCATTGTCGACCGACTAAGAATCACAAAGGATTCAAAGGAGTTGCCTTGCAGAAGTTGTAAGCAAAGAACCAACCTGCTCCAGAGTGGCCTTGAGATCCTGATTTTGTTTGATAAGACCAAGATTCTTATCATGAGCTCGCTTAATGGGCCTTGAGTAGCATCGCTTCCAAAGATAGCTAGCAAATTTCATCGAGGGCTTTTTCAAGAAGATTATCGTCATCATCCCTTACCATGCCTAGGTCTCTCGAGCAATGACTAAGCTTGTTGTTCTTCGAAAGGATTAGCTCGAACTTTTCATTTCGTTAGGATCCATGCAATTACTTCTTCATTTTGTTGAGACAACTCTTTCAGAGTCGCTGTAACTCGATTCCGCCATGTAATCACGGGAGTTGAGATTTGCTTTCATCAAGCTTGACGAGCTATCGCCACTTTAAGTGAGAAATTCCCAAGTGAACATTTGCATGTTCGCCAAGGTTCTTCTCTTCATCATCCGAAATATCACCCCAAAGGATCTTCATCCTCTCGTACTTCTTCATCAAGGTTTTCTCAAAGCAACCATCTCGTATATGGGTTTCTTGCCTGGAGGATGGTTTCTTTGGTGAAGATGCGCTGTTAGCATCATGTTTTTTCGGATGCTTGTTCAAAGATCTAGCTCCTTAGTAATATAGTCAACAACTTCCTGAGCTCTTTAACTCGTGAGTAAGCTTCAGATTTCTTCCGTGTTTGTTCTTCAAGTTTGGTTTGACTTTGATTCAAATTTATCTTTTCTTCCGCTTGAAGATGTAGCTTTGTTCTTCATCCAACAGCTTGTTCGAGCTGAGCAACTCGCTTCAGGTATCCGATATTTTCCTCGAGTTGTTTCTCAGTGATCAACTACTTGTTCAAGAGTATCTTTGTGTCGGAGTCGATGAGTAGATTTTGAGGAGATGGAGGAGGGATCCGTGGATGTCCTCTCAATGAGCTTTTCAAAGAAATCAAGCATTGTTTCTTGTGGATTCCTCCCGCCCTCAAAAAGGGGCATCATCATAATCCTTCTTATCCTCATCCTCGTAATGGTCAAGGAGGATCTTCATAATTGTTCTCATCGCCTCTCTTCTTCATCTTCGTGAGACCAAAGTTGATCACTTCGAATAGTGACCTGCTTGCCCATTAACTTCCTCTCGTGAGGGTACGATTGCAGGTAGTCTAGGGCAAAGTAGTCTCAATGCCATCCGTAGTCCGTCCGACTATCCGCTTGTTTGAAAGCTCGATCGCCGCCACTTCCTTGAGAAAATCCTTATCCATCAATGTTCGGAAGAATATTGTTCAGGGGAACATTGCATGGATTTAGTTTTCCAAGTCAAGGGCTCAGGTTTCCTCAGGTGGGTGATCAACACCTTAAGATTTCGATAGATCGAGCATCGAGCTTTGCCATTTCTCAAGCATTTCGCATGCTTGGGCAAAGTGTGTTCCTTGAAGAAAGGAAGGTGTCATCTTTATCATCAGTGGACCTTAGTGGAGATTTGTTTGAGCCCAATGAGTACATCGTGCTCAGAGATTCTGTACCATCGGCAAGGGTGCCTCAGATATCTTGCTGTGAGGTGGAGACTGATGTCCGTCCTCATCAACCTTTCTTTCGCTTGATCTTCCTCAATGTCAGGAGGCTCAGGATCATTTTTCGAGAAACGCTCTTAGTTTCTCGTGTTCTTTCCGTGATGTCATTGGGGTTTCATCAATTTCCATGGGTGCGGGATGTCGCAACTTTTCCCTTGCACTTCTACTTCGAATGAGCCTGTAAGGTAAAGTATTGAGTAATTAGAGAAGAATTTATATTAACCCATAATGAAGAATGTTTATCATCGATTTTCATATACCTTCATACTAGAAGTGCTCAATGACATTTTCTTCGTAAACATCACTTGCTTGGGTCCTTTTCCGCATGTCCGCTTTATCTTCTTCTTACTCATTGAGCCTATTAGAAACATCCACTTAATTAGTTATGTTTTAACATATATCGAAAAGTAATATCTTAAGAAACTCTCTATCACCGTAGCATGTGCCTGCATTCCTTAAGAGGTGAGGTTGTAATTTCCTTCGCCTCTCGAGGCAAGCTTTCCAGCCTCTTTGTTCTTTGTTTATCTTCAAACAAAGAAATTTTATTAAATAACAAGATTAATAAACACAAAATATCACAAGTAGAGAGTTAAACCATTCAGCCTACCGAGCAAAGTTGTCGGGATCGGGTCTCGAACTTGTGACACTTCTATGTTTTGGTCTTGTTGTTCCATTTCGCCTTCTTTGTTTAAAGTATCGTGTACTTCAGACCTTTCCGAGTATGCAACTCGGGCTTTCCGATTGATCATTCCGCAGATGCCCCGCTTGATCCCTCTCATCGAGTCAGAACCTCGCTTTGCGTGATTTTTCAAGAATGAAAGATGCGTTTCAGAACTCAAGTACCATTTCAGCAGATTCACATCCGTTGTTGTGGTTGAGATAGATCGCTGAGTGTTGAGGCAATGGCAAGATCCTCCAACACTGCTATCATCGCAGCATCTTTAATATCTTTCACTTTTCTTTCTCGATGGTAATTTGTCCAATGATTTGGACATTGCTTCTTCAAGAACCTTTGAAACAAAAAGCTTGTTCAAGAACTCCGTGGTGTAGGTTATTCTTGATACCTCTACACCTACATTTTTTCAAAGAATCTTAGCCCTTTTGATTTTCTAGACTTGAGAGATGACTAATTCATCATTTTCATCGCCGAGCCTCATCAAAGATTAGGAACTGATCGGTCCATAATCCATGTGGTTTCAGAGATGTATTTTCGTATTCATCACTACTTTCTTTAGCAAAGATTGATGAGTTCATTGCAAGCTTTCAGTAGTCTTAACATTTCGAAGCACCTTCTCCGAGTCTATTTGTTCAAAGAGTTTACACTTTTCAAAGCATTGATGAGTTCATCCGCAGTGGCTGTAGAGATTCCAGAATCGACAACTCAATGGGTGTGTGTTCAATGATTTGCCAAAGCAGACTTCTTTCTAAAGTTCTGGGCTTCTTGGTCGTAACCTTTCCTTAGATACCTCTTCGCCTTTCGCTTCGAACTCTTTTCTAAGATCCAAGAATCTTTTTCATCAAGTTCAGATACTACATTTGTAGAGTAGGCTATCGTCACATGTCACCTTCTCTAGCTCAATGCCAAGCTTCTCCAAAGAAGTATTTTAGACCATAGCTTACTTTAGTCCTATTCAAGTCACTTTAGCGATTTTAGGCTCAAAGCTCAATCTTCTTCACAAACTTCATAAAGGCGATTTTCCCAATTGAAAAGGTTTTCAATTTGTTCCTGTTGTTGCAACAAGAACATCATCATCCAGTTTTGCTTATCCGGTCAAGCACTCTCCTTGTAGACCATCAAAGCATCTGTAAGAATGCATGCCAACACACATCCCAAACACAACTAAAGAGATGTTTCGGGTTCTCATGTCGCCAGGCTTGAAATCGCAGCAAGGTATCCGGGTTTTCAAGACTCACACACATCATGTACAGAACTGCTTTTACACCTTCAGGAGATTTATCATCCTTTGGTGAAGTCTATTTCAAAATCCTTTCTTCGCATTTTAAAGATCAAAACAACTTACGTAAAGTTGTTAAGTCCAAAGGATTTTCTTCCCTTCCTTCGACCTTAGTTTTATAGTAAGCATCACATTAAAAAGGTTTTCAAAACACATGATATAATCCCCGAGTTATTGTGGTAGAATTCTAACACATCCAAAGGAAGAAATCTCAATCGAAGAGCAAGAGAAACCCTTGATTCAGGCCTTTCAAGCATGTCAAGAATTAGCCTCATCGACGCAGATTTTCAACAAGAACTCGTGGAGGTATATTCCTCAATCAGTGCGCACCACCCCCAAATCATTCCGGTTGATTTGGAAGTCCAATGATCGATTAAAGTCTCCTACCAATCGATTGTTTACTTATAAATCCAACTCGTGTCATTGGCTTTTTTAGCGCCATAACTAAAGGTAGAAGATCGGGTTTCGGGTATTAACGCTTTAGGAGCCATCTCTTTATATAGTGCAGAAAAAGTGTTTTCAAAGTTTGAAAGAGATTTGATGAGAGATTAGTGATTCTTTGCGTAAAGCCACCAATGTAAATTTTATAGCAGGTCAAGAATGGTTTTTGCTATTCTTGCAGGTAAGTCCTAATGCTTCGATTAGCGAAAGTAATTTTCGCTAAAAATCCTATAAATATAGCAACGTAATTCTTGACATAAACATATACATATAAATCGCTTTTCAGAGTATAATGATCAGTGAACTTGCGTATGTATGCAGTAAAAGTTTGTTTCAAGTATTAAATGCAACAGTGGCCATGCTTCGACTCAATAAATTTCGCCGGCCCACTATTTACCAAGAATTAACTCTCACCAAAGATCAATCAGCCATTTCATCAAGGGTCACCATTGATTCTTCAAGAATGATCACAATCAACAATTGTAATTGTGCCCATTTAATGAATGTTGGCTATTATTATCCGAATCACGCTTGTGTGAATGAGAACACCGCTTGTATCTTCTGGATTCTATCTTTATACTTGTTGTCTTTTCAAAGTTTCACAAATATAAAAGCACATAAAATTTCAAGATAGTAGTTAATCAGTAGACAACATTGTAC